>OU744317.1:14975250-15037005 GCA_916610145.1 Eristalis arbustorum
GGATTATTAGACTACGACGGTAATCCCGTCCATCGAGCACTCTCTACCCATGCTTGTCAGACTTAGTTTCAATTTTCTCTCAAAATCTGTGCATTCAGCATCAGACGCCATCCACCTCCCCACACGCCTCAACTGTCAGAGACCACCGCCATCTACCCAACCAGCCAACCACACGAGCTCGTTTTGTCGTCTCTCACTCAATCGATCGACTAGACCGCGGGCCACCGAGCCGTGCCGCTGCATCCGAACACGAAGAAGCAGGCGAGTCAACGGAGCCAAACCGAAGGCAAATATCATGTCAATATGTCATGATATTATCCCATCACTGCAATAATAATATTTACCACGTTAGACCCTGGTGACATTGCATTCCCTCCAGCGTTCGAGTCGACTCGAGTCTCGGTGGCGTGGCAACGTGGTGTGGTGCCACAACGTGGAATGGTTCGCGCCGAAGGAACGTTCTATCGAACGAATGCTGCAGAGCAACTCCGTCTCAGTGCCATTGGGAAATAATATGTTCGCCCGATGGCAGAACGGAACGACCGTCATCCACTCAGACGAGACCGACAACAGCAAACGCTGACGACGCGGACGACTACGGCGATGACGACGACATTGTGGCTGCAAGTTGTTAGCATAGAAATGCCATTATTATCTTCCCCTCCCATGATAAATGCTCGGCACCGTGCCGGGGAAACCAGTGGAGAAAGCAGGACACAGTCGGAGCGCGCCTGCATCCACGATCAGGAGGCAAGAAAAAAAGGGATGGGCCGCTCCCCGCCAGAGACTGCCGCGCCGCCATAAAAATAACAACAGCGGAAAAGTAATAATAACAATAACAGCATCCACCGGCCCAGGAGTGAAATCGGAAAAGTTCGACTGCAACGGGGCCCCGGTCGAGTCGTCGAGTTCCTCTCTAACGGAACCGAGAAATGATTTGATGTTTGAGAACGATTAGAGGAAAATCCATAATGACAATCGGCGGAGAGGTCTCTGAATGCACCAGCCACCAGGCAGCCACCGCCAGCAACAGCAACGGCAACAGCAACAGCACCAGCCCCAGTCACTGCCAGACATGTTTATGAGGACGACGTAGTCATCGTCGTCGAGGATGATGGTCATGATGGTGATGATGCCCAAAAGGGGGCATTACTGCCGCAGTCATGCACACCTATCACACGGCGGCGAGAGAGCGGGGAGATTGTGAAATGGTGATGGTGGTTTCAGCTAGGAACCCAAGAATCCCCACTCGCCAAAAAGAACCGCAAAATCTTGAACGTAATTGCATCTGATGGTGGGGATGGGGATTGTGGAATCCCGAAAAACCAACAGACGGACGTGCAATTGGCCCAGTGTTTGCACAAGCAAATGTGCGCGCCCAGCTCACATGGAAGGTGTTGAGGGCGACTATTTATTTTTCCATCATTTGTGGTAATTTACTGAAACACCTTCCAAATTGGCTTGGGAATACGTGCGAGAAAATATGATTTCTTCTTCCAACAGCGAGCGGGGATTCGAGGGGAATGGCGGAAATGCAGACCACGTGAGGCAGGGATGACCCTTTGAAGTTGATGGGAGATCTTATGCGCGGAGTGTGGTGTGTTCGCAATTGGAGAGTCGGGAAATAATGGTGAGATCTACCAATATTTGCTATTCTATGTTTATAAGCTATGACGGTGTGGGTAAAAATTGGTGAATTTCTTCGGACGTTGCAGTTTTGATTGAAGAATTCATCTGCCTTTTTTTTTGTCTGAACCAAACATATGTTTGAAATTCTATGTTTATGGGTCACTCATGTACGGGCCCAATCCCATTTTTTTTCTACATCTTCAGCATCTAACCACAGGATTCATCTGCATTCCCATCTCTGTCAATCCTGATCTCCAAGCTGGGAGTCATCGGAAATTCTACGTTTTCAAAACTTCACTGAATGGTTTATGATATACCCCTGAATGGGCCCAATCCGATTCGTTTTCTTTCATCCTTCAGCTCTAATCAAAGGATTCACCTGCATTCCCATTTCTGTCACTCCTCATATCTAAACTAGGAGACATCAAAAATTCTACGTTTTTAAAACCTTACTGAATCGGCATAAATGTATGAATTTCCTTTAACTTTGCAGTTTCCATCCATGAATCCTTCTGCCATCGTAGTCCTTCATTCGTTCATCTCAAGAATTAGAAATATTTCAAATTCTACGTTTAGAAATAGTCATTGAAGCGTCCAAAATTGAGTCATAACCTCGCGCCTTGCTGCGTCCAGCGAAGAAGCTACCTGCCTTACAAATTATTTACCTCTTCTTCTTTTCACCAAGAAACGTTTTCAATTCTACGTTTGTACAGTGTCACAAAATCAGCAAACATTAATGAATTTTTTTAGACCCTCCAGCCTCAGTCACGGAATTCGTCTGCCTTCCTAAATAACCATTACCGCATATCCAGCCAGCAATTCTATGTTTACAAAATTCCACTGATTGGCCCACAGTTAATGAAGCTCCTTAAACCTTTCAACTTCGATCCAGTAATTCAACTGCCTTCTTTTTGCCATAACCCTTCATGTCTAAGCTGAGGAAAATTGGCGATTCTATGTTTATAACGTGTCAGTGAAGTGGTCAAAATAAACGAATTTCCTTCAACTTTACACCCTCGATCGAAGGATTCGCGTGCCCTTCTAGCGACCCATCCATCTGCCATTCTACGTTTACAAACTCCCGCCAAACGTGCCTAACCTAATGAAATCACTGATTTCTTTAATTTTCCATCCGAGAATCCATCTGCCCTCCCATTTCCAAACACCAATCACAGCCATATCCGGATCCAGCTGCACGACATGAGTCACACAAGTGCACAACAAAATTCCACAAATTCACTGTTCAATGCCAGACCGTGCTCGGGCTGCCGCCTGGATGCGTAGGCCCGTGGAATCTCGTAACAAATTTGATTTAACCCCTCCCATCTAGATGCTAATTGAACTGATCGACATAGAACAGTGTACGCTCACACCTTTTCCCACAAAACCCGAACGCATCCCACAGCCGGTTCGCTTTGACCCCTAGAGCTGTTGCTCCACACACCATCGCGTGTGTTTACCATTTAACACGTCGGCGTCGTCGGTCTCTTCCTCATCATCAGCACCGCACACCCAACAGATTTCATACAATGGCCAGTGGGGACCCGCATTAAATCCGATAATTGAGCGAAAGGTATTCCGAAGTCGAAACGCACCACCAGCTCCGAACGTCGCAACCACGCTCCACATTCCCGTCGCGAGGAGCGCAACATTGTTGCAGGCAACTGGTTGCCGGGACGCTTAAGAATCAGCGAGTGGTCTCAAATTTGTTCTGCTTTGCTGGCAGGTTGGCCGTGTTCTGCCGAGTGTTGCGTCTTTCACGCGCCAGGTCACCGGCCAGTGACTGGAGTAGAGTGGACGACGGAAATGCGAGGTGAATGTAGGCGCCCTGTCATTGAGTCTCCGGATGGGATGCATTCCGGCCGGACCACCGCGCACGGCAGCAGCATCCCTGTGTGAGCGCGACGCGCGCTGACCTTACAACATAAATTAAGAAATTAATTCCGTGCAACCTCGAGACCATGTTTCGTTTGACATAAATAAATTTTATTTTAAAAATGCATTAATAAGCTGGGACAGTGGCGTGGAGTGGAGGCGGCGCGGCTCGTGGTGGAGCGATGATGGAGCGATCTTGTGGCGTCTCCCCTGAGGAGACGAGAGCGCGCATCGACTAGACAGTCATTCTCTCTGCTCCATCTGGTCTAGAACAGACCGTCCGTCCACCAACCGTCCGAGATGAGCGCTGCACATCCTGTTTTTTGTTTTTTTGTCGTCTGCGCTCGCTCCCTGTGGACGGCGGTCATTTATTATAAATTTGAATCGAAGCGCACCCCAGCCGGCGAGGGGGGTGGGGAGGACCGGAACGCGACTGCATTCGATTAATTATTTATGCGTTCAACCAAAAAGGGAAAAAAAAACACAAGAATCTGTCCCGTGTGAGTGAGTCTGTGGTCCGCTGGCTGCTCGGCCGCTTTTATTTATGATCCTCGGGAGGCTGGCGAATATTTTGCATGCGTGCAAGGTTCCCGAACGCAGAAGAGGGTGTCATTGTGGCACGCAATGTTTGGCGAGAGCCCTCGACTGAAGTGATTTACATACGCGAAGGGACTCGAGTGGAGGTTGATGACTTGGCGGTGGAGTGTCCTAGACCAAGCACGTGCTCGGAAGGAGCTCGGAACGAGTTCGAGCTTTTGGACAAAGTGGGCTATTTTTGGTTTGCTTTCGACGCGCTTGGTGATGGGAATCGAAAGAAAAAAAACACCAGAAGACACCGCAGATCCTACTTCTGATGACTGCGAATGGACGCTCGTCCTAGACGTGCTCTGAGGGAGCACAGAACGAGCTCAATTTTCTGACAAAGTGGCTGACTTTTGGCTTGTTTTCGACTCGCTTGGGGATCTGATGGGAAAGGCGAGAGGAAAAATGCCAGAAGACACTGCAGCTCCTTCTCCTGATGACTGCGAATGACAACGGGTTCCAGGCGAGCTCTGAAAGAGCACAGAACAAGTTTAAATTTTCCGACAAAGTGGCCGATTTTTGGCTTGCTTTTGACTCGCCTGGAGTTCAGATGGGAACCGAAAGGGAAAAATTGCATCTCCTCCTCCTGATGACTATGAATGGCTACTAGTCGTGCTCTGTCGGAGCACAGAACGAGTTCAGATTTTTGGATAAAGTGGCCTATTTTTGTTTAGTTTTCGACTCGCCTAGAGACCTGATAAGAATCGGAAGTAAAAAACACCAGCAAATGCAGAATCCCGTCCTCCTGATGACCGTGAATGGCAACGAGTTCCAGGCGTGCTCTGACGGAGCACAGAACGAGCTCAATTTTCCGCCAAAGTGTCAAATTTTCGGTTTGCCTTCGACTCGCTTGGTGATCTGATGGGAATCAGAAGGGGAAAAAAATAGCAGAACCACACGAGAAGCACACAGCATCTCGAACCCAAGAGCCGTCGAGCCGGTTTTCTTATATTTTTTTTTGGTTGCTTGACCCCCCCGGGCCCACGCTCGTATTCCCTAATCGTGATTGATGTCAAAGTCAATATTTCTCCTAGCCGGGCACACCCCAGAAGCCCACCAAGCGGCCGCCGCGCCAGACCCCGCCGAAGGAGAAGAGAAAAACAAAAGAAAAGAAACCACTATAATCCACAATCAATCAAAGAGCATATTAATGAATACGATATCCTCCTCCCGAATAGGAGAGTCTACCAAATTACCAAATTTTACAGCCATTCCCACAGATATCTGCTTTCGATAAGCGTAAGGAATTCTTTCCACATGCAGCCAGCGGCGCGGCACGGCGACAAGGGCCACGCAGAGGACACCACGGCAAGTGGTATCTTCTATGCTTGGGCAAGTAGCCGTTGCCTTCCAGAATTTTAATTCTTAATTTCTCAATCAAATCCGTGGTGCTGAGGCGAAGGGACACTGACTGGTCGTCGTCGCTCCTACCTCCTACACATCCGAAGTCATAAACCGAGGCGATCGTACCGTGCGCCGGGGGATCGCGATCGATCGATCGTTCGATCGTAGTCGTCGTCGTCCACGACACTCCTATCTCTAGTCGGATTTACGATTCGTCCACAAGTGACACACGTAGTTAATTGAAATTTGATCAGATTAATTATGGGGAATTTATTGGGTCGTGATTCCCGGGACAGGAATTCGAAATTAAAAGTCTACATTAAGCTTACTGAAATGTTATAAATGTCCGCAGAGCCTGGACCGCGGTCCGTGGGCCGTGCTGTGACCGGCGTGGTGCAACGTCTCCCCAAGAAGCGCTGCTAATAGAGCAACAGCAGCCGGGCAAGGGCTGCCCTGTTGCCCTAGGGTCCCCGAAGGTTCTCTTTCGGGTGGATTTTCATTTCATTTCATTTCATTTCTCTGGACATAAAATGAAGTAATAAAAAATTGAATGGATAAAATTAAGGGAGATGCAACAAATGAGACAAGAAGGCATCACACAGCCCACAGCCCAGAGCACAGCACACTTGGGCTCGGGGTGCCATTAACCTTCTTTAAAATATGTCTTGGGGTTCAATAAATTACACAACGCTGCGATGGTGGACGGGACTGCACTCGGGATGGATGGCCGTCGTCAAAATTCTGACGAAATCGACGCGATAATGACGCGTAACTTGAGGTGTGCGCGCGCGAGTACTGGTCCATTAGTGCAACGCCGCGATCTGGTGTCAGTGTCACAGAAATGGTTCTGGATTGGATTTTGTATCGATTTCAGCTGGCTGAACTGTCAAGGGAGATTGAAAATTCCAAGAAGAGGCCAGCTTCTGTTTTCGGGGAAATCGTAAAATTCCGCCGAGGATTCAACGGGTGACATTCGTTGGGACGGGTGGAAAGATCTGATCTCTGTGGTGGGTGGGGTGACTCGAGGCATTTTCCTGGTCCAAGGGAGCGGCAAGCTTGTCAACGTTCAGTTTGTGGCAAAACCAACAGAATTTGATAGCTCAGTTGAGTCTTACCAGAGATGGCACTTACGGAAGAAAGGAACAAACTGTCGGTCATTTTGTTTGTAAGGTACGTAGGTGAGTGGGGAGACTAGTGCGGTAAGTAAGCCTCATCTCTTTAAAACTCCATTGAATCCACTGGAAAATGGTGAAGAGTCCAACTCAGAATCAAGCTTGGAGCTGGCAGGCCTGGTCGTCGGAGTTGACTTTAAGGCCACAGATCTTATGGTACTTACCCTGGCTGTTGTCATTGTTCGTTTATTGGACTGATCTCCACATTCTCCCGTGTGCACGCATGTCGCTGTACAGCCCGTACAGTTCGTGGTTGAATCTTCGCCTCCAGAACCCGTCAACACAAGCAGGACCAAAGATTGAACACAGAACTTTTCTCTCAAAGAGACCAAGGACTTCTTCGTCCGCTTTCGAGACTGTCCACGTCTCCACGCCGTATAGCAGGACTGGGATTAGTTGTTCAACTCCTGAACCCGATTGTGTGTTTGACTCATCGCTCGAGTTGCAAGACCCAACCACCCTCGATGTCTGATGGCATCCCGCTTATTCCTCTTGTAAGTGCCGAGGGCAGCCCTTGGGTAGATCTCATGTTGGATACGCATTTCGATCATTGAACTGCAATACGGGTCCACAAAAACAGGCAAAGAGCTTCCTATGAAGCAAACTTGATTGCTGATGGCTGCCAAGGATAATCGCAGAGAAGGATACCGCCTTGCTGACGGCAAGTAGTGGTTTCCTACAAAGGCTGTTAGCTCGCATTTGGTTTCCGGTGGTTGGGAAAATCATAAAAATGTTGGAGAGAGTCGGATTCACAAGAAAATGTGGATATTCTAATTTTCTTGCCTACCGATCGTCTTGGTCATCGGCTAATGTTGGTCGAGAACTAGACGCAAACCCAAAGACTGAAAGTTAAGCGGAGTAGGACAGAGCTGTTACTACCTACCAGGAGGAGGACCATTAGAGAGTTCAGCTGTCCAACTGAATAAAAATGGATGTAAACTTAGAAAAAAGCACAGGCGTCATACTTGATTCTAAACTTAATTGGGAGGAAAACACGGATGACCTGTGCAAAGAAGGATATTCCACATTCCTGAAATATTACACACTTGCAAACGAGCCTTTGGAAAATATGTGGTTTGACACTACCACGGGTTGTATCCCGGCCCTAAGAGACGAGTGCAGTGTGTCTTAAGCCGAAGTGGCTGCAATACAAATCGGTTGCCTCTCTGTCTGATAGGGCACGTCCAATGAACTGAGACGGCGGACTCTCTCGGAATAGTAGCTGAAAGCAAATGTAGAACTTCTGCATGCTCATATGCCTCTAAGCTTCATAAGAAAAATAACTAGAGGACCCCTTGGCCTGATTAGGCCTCTCTATGTCGACACTGGTTTTGTCACAAGGATGTGCGCATGATAAAATGAGGAAACATAATCTATCCAACATCTGCTCTGAGTGTGCACAGCCTTTATTAAAGAGAAGGAGGAACTTCGCAGAAAAGCACGTCTTCGTATAGCTGATCGACTCAAGTGGTGGTGGACTACAAAAAAGAGGAAGAAACTGGCTATACGTACATCAACAGCGCTGGGCGACTCACGAATTGAGGACATAAACTACCACGAATGATATCCAATGGGAAAAAAGGAGCGATGCCCAAGACAGACGGAGCACATTTTGAAACCGATACCAAGAATTGTCCACTAAGTCAGAAGCCATAATTGAATCGCCTTTTCTGAACATTAATCGACGGACGCCAGTCAACCTTTGAGTGGGAGCAGAGTGATTGCAGGCCCTCCATGAGTCGCAGGACGAGAAGGATCTGTGGAATAAGTGTGCAAATAAGTCACGTCTCATCGGAGAAGTTAGTTACCTAAGGCAATCTTTAAGGGAAGCCACTAGCTGAAAGTTAAGATAACATATGCATCGTAATATGTAGTATCAGCACCGGCTATGTAATTAATGAAGTCTTCTTTGAGAACGAGCGCGCTGGATGTGGAAAATAAGGGCTACGTTTGAGTTCTGACATGATCACCTCAGGACTGATTCACAGAGAAATTGGAACTGAACTTGGGAGTATAGGCAGTCAATTAAATTCTGATTCATAAGCCATGGCTTTTCGAGATAAATGTGTAGCCAAAAGACAAATTGCAGACAATTCAGTAGTTGCATGAAATCAAGTGGATTGAGCAGGAGCAAGTTGGAAACCTTCACGATGAAGACACAGAGGCACTGACGTGAAAGGAAAGCCACGCAGAAGTTGGACCCGCTTGACTGATGTGATACGCAGATGTCGGGTATCAAGTCCAATCTGAGCGGCAGTTTGGTTTGGGCAAAGTCAGATGTGATGTTTTGGTAGTTGATCAATATAGCTAAGATCTCCTTGAGCTTGTGTCCTAATTATCCTCCTTTGAATTGGTAATCATCTTAGTAGGTGTCTTCAAACAAGGAGACGCTTGACTTTACAATATTGTTGCGTTGTGGACCGCGGACTGAAAGGAAATGAAGGTGCGTTCAATGCCCATAGAGTGGTGCATCGACTTCAGACACTTGTTGTGGCAGATTTACGAAAACTTTGAAGACTGTGCCTCTTGAAAATTGTATTAAATCAAGGTTCCCAAGAACACTGTTAACAAACTCACATCCCAGCTAGTAATCTTGTCCAAGCATTAAAGGTCTCTCTCTAGTCATTGACAGCCAGTGTAGCCTATCTAAAGTGTAACGCTCTGTCCAATGGGAACTAAGTCTCGCATAATTAGAGGATAAGCTTCGCTGGAGAGTCCAAACCTGTTGCATGACAGTCCAGACATTTTAACGCATATATTTTCTGAATTTCAGTACACCAACAGACGGCAAAAAACATAGACGTCACACTTGATTCTTAACTAAATTAGAAGGGCAACAGGGCTGTACCACATGTTTGCACGTGTGCCTTTGTAAAACACTTGGTCTCAAACCACGGATGGCATGATGTCCGAGCAACTTTTGTGCTGACAGAGCAACAGTGAGATGTCCCGGGCATACTACAATCGAAAGAATGGGGACAGTTTGAAGCTGGGAGTATCTCTAGATTTTTTTTTGGAATATGCCGCTATCTTGGTTTGGATATGGGATCTTTTGATCCGAATTATTGCTCACCTTCAGTCGCAAGGATGTACGCATGTTCTTGGGGTGTTTGTCGATTGCGATTCCCTACCATTTAGCAAAGGAAGGGAGGGATTTCCTAGGAAAGCTGGACGAAAGCCGCATGTTGATCTAGGTTGTTTTACGACTAAAGGCTGGTCTGTGTGTGATAGTGTGATAGCCAACGTACCTACCTAATCAGAGACATCCATCCACCAGCGTTTATTATTAACTATCAACGATGAAGTCGAACTTTGGAAATTCTTTCTAGGCTTTTATTTATGATTTTCGTAACTTTTGGGGGGCATTGTAGTACTCTCCCTGATGCTTTCTAACTGACGTGTGCCGAATCAGTATACCTAGACGAAGGATTGCAGAGCCAATGACTGCTGTCGCACGGTTAATGAAACACTGATGTGGAATAATTCCGTTTTGATAATCACCGTCATTTCTATTTTCAAAGCAAGAGGTTTTGGTCAACCCCTCATTGCATCCGACAAGGAAGACACACGGGGATGGCCAAATAAGCATAAGACGGACTATGCGTGGCTACTTGGAAGACTGGTCTGGATCATTAAGCCGTATATCATTATAATATCGTAGATCGAGTATTAACTGCAATTGGAGTGTCAGTTTAGGTTTGCAAAGCGTGATGCGATGTTTTGCTGGGTGTCTCCAGTTGCTTAAAGTCTTCTTCAATGTGTGGCCTAATTATCCTCCGTTCTCTTGACACACATCCTTGAAGGTGTACTTCAGCGAGGGCGAGACTCTCGACTTCACAATTACTTCCGCTGTGGACTGAGTGTTTGAAACAGAAATGAAATGAATTTGCGTTTAGCGGCAGTGCATCGAATGCAGAGCGCATATGCTGTGTCTATTGAAAATTGAGTTCAAAGGAAGTTCTCAAGAACAATGGTGAAAGAAAGCACATCACAGCGCGTAGCCTTGTCTAAACGCTGAAGGTGTCTATGAGTTCATTTTCCACCGCTATAGAGCTGATGTGCAGCAGTGGTGGTCCATTGTGGGTATGTACGTCGACCCCAACGTCGACGTCGTAGGTTCATTCCTGGTCTGAGCGACGAAAAATAATTTTCACGGCCTTACGTCTTTGGAGTCACTGAGTCTACAAAAAGCTTCTCAAACTTGGCCTTTCGGAATCTGAATCAAACTGTAGGTCCGTTCCACTTGTGAGACAACATGAGGAGTTCGGGAGGAATGGCAAGCCTCGGCATGGCTTTGTATAGCCCGAATGAAGGATCTGACAACAAATGGCGGCACTACCACTCTCCAGTCAGTGTAACCTGTCCAAAGTGTTAAGCTCAGTCCGAAGACTACCAAAACTCGTGCGGTTTGAAGGCTAACATACCCCGATAGCCAACCTCTTGCATGACAACCCAGACATTAGTGTTTACACAAAATCGCCGCCCAAACCCAAGTGAGAGCTGACAAATTTCTTGCCACCACCGCCGCGAACCCATCTCCAACCGCCACCGATAATAAAGCCATTCACCGACTCCATTCAAACAAAAAGCCCAGAAACCAGCCTAAATTCATGGCTCCCCCACCATCGGGCCGGCCGCCACTTGACAAACCGATTAACGATCACACGGCCCAAAGGAAGCCCCCGATCCCCGTGTAAACACACAAATCTTACGAATGTTAGATGAATATTTTATAAATTATTCGCTCGGCTTCTTGTTGTGTCCACGCGTAACCAAATCCCCCGAACATCTTTATTAGACGTTGCGACCGATCCTGTCCGCGCGCGAGCGAGAGAGACAACCCTCGGCTACATGTGTTCTCCGATAATCAATCACCAGACGATAACCTGTAACCCAATCCGCCATCTATATTTCTAAGTTCCCCCCCTCGATCTAATCTGCATACCAGATACAAGCCGGAGCAACACACGGAACAACGAACTACCTTCGGCGAACAGGTAACGAGACGAAACGTAACATCACACTCGGCAGACCGGGCGAGTCGAGATCGCCGCGCCCGTCCCGGCCCTGGCCGGCGGATGACATTAATTTATATATTTCAGATTCAGTCTATTAATCACCGCCAAGACCATGCACACTGTCAAATTCAGTCGCGCCGCACTGCACCGGCCGACGGCGATCCTTGCCAAGGACTGTGTGTGTGCCTGTGAGTGTGTGTGAGCCCACACTATCGTCATCTATCTTTATCCGCTCTTGTGGATGCCATATGTAATCCCACCACCTTGACATTAAATCTACCCATTTAAATTCGTTAAACAAGTCAAATAGAACACCTCCGTTGTCCGGTCGGCCGGCCGCGGCTGGCTGCCAGTGCAGGTGGAAGGAGGTGCAGATCTTTGGAATCAATGTGGCGATGGTGTCCTTTTTTCTTGCGGGACCGCATCCAACATGGAAATTCTATGTCACTGTGTACCCCCACGTTGAGAGGTGGTACGTACACGCCGCGTCGCAGACTGCGCGCTCGGAACAAGTGACAGATACACACGGAGGGACCAGTCAATGGCGGGGCAACACCCGTTCGGATATTCAAATGAAGCCCGTCCACCGGGAGGGGGTGGGGGACACAAAACGTCGCAACGTCGCCGGAAAAACGAACAAAATAATTATTTCGAATATAATAAATTATCCTTGGCCTCGCACTCGGTGAGAGAGAGAGAGAGTGGGGCCAGGAGAAGATTTATTATCCCTTCAGTGCTGGGCTCGAAAGTGCGCAACTCTATGAGCGGAGCAATCCGTTTCGAAGAGGAACCGTCATCCGAGCTGGCCGGTGGCTGGTGGCTAGTGCTGCGCACACACACACGTCTAAAAATAGGCTCCCCGAGAGAGAGAGAGGCACGTAATTAACATATTAGAGGTACACACATAAAATGTGGAATTTCTCGTCCCACACACACGGCTTAGTCCTAGGGAAGCGACACAAGAATTTCTGCTCGCTCGTGGGACACCATCGCACACACACACACTCAGCCAAGTCTGCGGAGAGTACCCCCGATGTGCAGCTAGCCATTGTTGGCTGCTGGCTAGGCCGGAGTTGAATTTATTTTAATTTTATCGCTTATTCACCATTTGTCCCTGACTGCCGGCCGGGAAAACTGACCACAGAGGCCCGATCGCGAGGGAGCCGCCAGAACTTAATGCCGGATCGGTCCAGGTTCGGTTTCGATTGTAAAGATACTGATAAACTTAAATGGGTCCAATGGTCTGGTGCGCTGGTCGGAGGGACGGACGGGACGGCGCTCGTTGCGATGCGTTTGTTGAACGCAAAGACACGTGTTTCGGTGTATCGATGGGAATGGAATGGCACCCAGGCGATGCCGAGAGGTGGGTGGATTAAATGAATGAGAATGGGGATTAACGAAAAAAAAATATGATTTTTTTTCCTCCATCGTCGGTTGTGTCTTTTTTGTGAAGCGGAAATATGGAAATGAGATGGCCCATGAGAAGTGTATCTTTCACAGTTTGGGGGGACATAAAGTTGCTCGTCTATTCTTTCGGTTGAGGTGGATGGAGAGCGGATGGGGTGCAACAAAGAGGTCGAAGTCAAGCTGGGACTTTCGGTGGGACTTGGGAGACAAATGCAATGGCATTCCGAGCGAGAGGTCAGTGAACTCGTGAGTGACTGGGAAGGAGCTGAGAAAAGCCTCCTTTATTTGGCAAAAAAAATGTAGGAAGTCTATCCACTCTTGACTGCCCGGCTTCCAACAGTCAGTGCGGTACCTGTTACGACTGTTGATCTCACGCGGTGACGGAGAGTTGGCACAAAATTAAAGCCGAGTAAGGGCAATTTCTTGGCCGACGAGTGGAATCTTAGTATCGTTTGCCCGATCCACAAGAAAGGAGACCCCTTTGACTGCGCCAACTATCGGGGAATAAGTCTCCTTAACATCGCCTACAAAATCTTCTCTGCCGTTCTGTGCGAGCATCTGTAACCATTCGTCAACAACATGATAGGTCCTTATCAGTGCGGTTCCAGGCGTGGGAAGTCCACTATCGATCAAATTTTCACATTACGGCAGATCCTCGAAGAAACCCAAGAGATGCAGATCGACACCTACCACCTATTCGTCGACTTTAAGGCCGTGACAGTGTGCATGGAGACGAGCTATACAACGCCATGTCTAGTTTTGACATTCCTGCCAAACTCGTCAGATTGTTCAGGATGACGATGGAGAACTTTCGCTGCTCCATCAAGGTCGGTAACGAACTCACCGAGACCTTCAATGTCAAAAAAGGTTTTAGGCAAGGCGGCGCGCTGTCATGTGATTTCTTCAACATCGTCCTGGAGAAGATCGTACAAAACTCACACGCCAACATTAGAGGCACGATTTTCCAGAAGTCCGTTCAACTGCTAGCATACGAGGACGATATTGACGTGATTGGCCGAACTCAGCGAGCCGTCAATGAAGCGTTTGCTGGTATTCAAACGAAGGCGGAAAAAATGGGTTTAGCGGTGAATGAGGGCAAAACAAAGTATATGCTGTCATCGAGAAAGGACACACAACACCGACGACTCGGTCAGAACGTCACCATAGGCAGCTACAACTTCGAGGTGGTAAAGGACTTCATCTACCTTGGCTCCCAAGTAAAAAGTGCGAACAACATCAGTACCGAGATTAAACGCAGAATAACTCTTGCCAACCGCTGTTTCTTTGGGCTCAAGAGGCAATTGAGTAGTAGAGCCCTCTCCGGAAAGACCAAGCTCACTTTATATAAGACCTTGCTCATCCCTGTCGAGCTATATGGCGCGGAAGCTTGGACTATCTCAAGACCGGATGAAGACACACTTGGTCTCTTCGAGAGCAAAAATTCTGCGTTCAATCTTCGGTTCTGTTTGCGTTGAAGGAGGAGAAGAAAATTCAACCACAAAATGTATGGGCTGTACAGCGACATGGGTCTGGTCAGGCGTCTACGGATTCAATGCCTAAGATGGCTAGGCCATGTTGAGCGCATGGACAACACTGCTACAGTCTTCGACTCCGAACAAGTGGGACAACGCAACAGAGTACGACCACGAAGCCGATGGCGCACTCACGTGGAGAAAGACATCAACCAACTTGGAGTGCGAAATTGGAGGCAGCTGGCTAAAGATCGTGCCAGCTAGAGAGGATTGTTGACCGCAGCCCAGATTCACCCCGGACTGTAGCGCCACAAGAAGAAGAAGAAGGGCAATTTCTTAAAAACAACTTTTAAGTTTCGACAGTGTTCAGATATTATGACGAAATTAGAGAGCTCGCTGATAAATTCACACAACTGACTTGTGGTAGCTATGGAAAAGAAGACAACAATGCTCCAGCAAAGAGGATCTTCGAATCCGAGCCTCCTGGTTCGAGAGGAGAGGAAGAGACCCTTTTGCCACTTCAAAGTCGATGCATTCTACGCTGTGGAGGAAGACCGAACCTCCGGTACAAAGTCCAAGTCATCGCGGATGTAAGACGGCTTGGCCTTGATGCCTGGAAGCAGCGTGCCCAGGACCGTCACCGATGGAAGGCAGCAATTGCTCAGACTCGGACCCTTCATGGGTCGTCTGCCTGATAAGTAATTAAGTAAAAGAAGTTTCAAAGCCCTTCGTGTGCTTTCTTCATTAACACTCCACTCTAACTAGTCATCCACTTAACATCACTTCTTCATCCAAGCCGTGGCGTGGTGTCACAACAAACTTGGTGTGACCAAAGTGCAACAATAGTCCAAAGGAGAGCTGATGACGCTTGGTGGGCGAAGCTCAGGTCTACCCTCGACATAACCATGGAAAACGAAGGAAAGCTGATGTGTGGAGGGGTAACTGAAATGGTTATGGAGAGAGTTCTAAGTTCTACTCACTGTCCTATATTCATCCGGCCAGCTACTGCGATTCATTAATGACCTTGTCGTTGCCTGACAGCTCTATAGTTCGATTGTAGAAAGGGGTTGGAAAAATGTGAGCAGAGCTAAAGCAAGTTGCTCTGTCATAATTTTAGGATTAGCATCAATGCCCCTAACAGATCCCAACGACATCCAAATGCATCAAATCACACAATTGTTGACTGAACATCAGTTAAAACTACAAAAAATTCGGCTCGAAGGACCAAAATTTGCTAAAAAATCACCGAAAACTGTACCACATGATACCGAAATAGATCCTGATGCCACAATAGGCTCCTGTACGACTTTGGACTCCCCCTAGACCTCTTCTTAGAGATACTATGAGGTGGATCCCGTCAATGAACTTGCAAGTGGTTATCATAGAAGAAGACGTCGCTACGTCGATTTGCCTCACTATTACACTACTTCACAGTTGACCATCTTGGACGAGTTTGTTACCAGCATATCGAGACGGCATTGTCGATATAGCGTCGGACTTACTAAAACCATCGCTTGATAAGTCAAAACGTCGAATGACGTGCTTTCATTTTATTCATTTTGTTCGTAATGTTCTCACCTGGTTACCCTCCGCATTCGCTCGTAGCTAGCTGCTGCGCAATCACTGGTATTGTGTGTACTATTGCTCTTTGAGTACAGGGGACGTAGCTTCTTATGGCAGCTCTGGACGGATGAGTTTGACAAGACCCACAACCTCACGGCCGACACTAAGGCATCCACAGTCAGTGCGTCATAACTTTTAAAGTCGGCTCAAATGACGAGCGACATTTAAGAGATAGTAAGTAAATAAGTGGCCCTGTGTAGAATACCCTCAAAGGTTGGTGCTTCTGTCTGGCTGGAGAGGCCTGTTAGGAGGTGTCCTGGGCCATCTTTGACGGTAGACCTTTAAGATGAAGAAGTCGAACAGACTGGATGTCTTTTCTAATGTCTACTATCAGACTTGGCTCGTAGTTGCAGTCCGTCCCGAGACTTCTCGGTATTTCTCAGTTGAGTGTTTGCAAGGAACTCTTTCCATTCGTCAGCTGTGCGATTCTTCTTCGTAGTCACGAAAGAAGACTTTAGCTCCAACAAAAGCAGCACTTCCCTATTTTGTACGGCTTGCCCTCTTATTGCCTTGGCAATATTCATCAGCAGCGTTCTCCGCATCTTCCAGATCTGTGAAACATTATTAGCCAAAACCGGAGTACTAGTATTGGCTAGAAAAATCTCTAAAAGCTAATAGTCCCTTGAACTTTCGAACCTTTAGCGAGGACAGGCTACGTTGCCTCAAAGGACTGCATGCTGATTTATGACTGTAGCAGACTGTTGCAACTTCAAAGTGGACACATTCTACGCTGTGGATTGTATTAAGTGCCAGTCCAGCTTTGGGCTATTAAGTCTGAAACGTGGCAATAATTACAACTCGTTTCACGCCGTTTTAAAGGACCAATGGGTTCATAATGAGGCAGCAAAAGCGCAAGCTAGAGAAGACTTGTGGATGGTTACACAAATTGAATGGGTACACAATAAGGTGTAGTCTATTGACACGACAACATAACAAATCTCGTGGTTTGTCATAAGACTCGATAAAAAAACCAAATTCAGCTTCTTTTTCAAACGTCGCAAATCTTATCCGGCTCGAAGGACCAAAAAATGTTCCATAGGTTCTATATTTCAATCATTCCTAAGAGACTGAAGCATTTTTAGAGACTTCCGACTCCATTATTTCCAACAAAAACTTACCCTTTCTCCTCCCATTGACCCCCCATTTAAGCAACTACACAACTTCCTCTCCAATGCTTACCTGCAACGAGACAAAACAAAAAACATAGAAAACCGTTAAATTCGCACCAACAGATGAAAATCTCAAATTTACAATCAAATCTCCGAAGCCAATTAAGATCTCCGACTCCACCAGAGAGAGGGAGAGAAAAGAGACCCTAAAGCCATCCACCGGCACCGACACAAGACATAAATATCGTTATTACTATTCAAAGAAAAGCTGAGCCGAGGAAAAAAGAGTCAAGCCACAGCATCCACGCAAACGTCGCGGTCCCTCTCACGCGCAGCCATTAGAACGCTTCTTTCGGGTGAATGCGCGAGCACGCGCAAGCACACCAGCCAACACAGGCAACCGGCAACAGCCGCAGAGCATCCCAAGCACACATCATAATAATTGGTAAATGGCTCTCCACACGGTGCCAACTGTTGCAGCATGCTTACGCCCACGCAAGGCCCCCATGGCCCGGCTTTATGTGCATGCCACACGAGTGTGTGAAGGATTAATGTGCGCCCCATACAATGGCACGGCCGGCGTTGTGCATCATGTAAGCTATCAAATTCCGGAATCACCACGAAATCAATAATTTTTGTCGGTTTTTTTTTTCAGTTTTTCCGTCTCTCCGTGCCAATCCGCTGGCATTTTGGTTTTTCGGTTTTGGGGAGGGCGCGAGGACGAACGTTAGACAGTCGAGAATGTTAAGTGCCCACTAGGGAACTGGTGCTGGTGGCTGGGCAATCGTGAGATCTTGTTCGTTGTCATTGGCACACATTGGCACATGCGCGAGAGAAGTGCTCTTATGCGCCAAGTGACACGTATATGAGTGTTTAACTGCCCATCCCATGTCACCTGCCTACGCAAACAGGAACAGGAAGTGTGTGTGCGCGCTGGTCCTGTGCGCCCGGGCCGCTGGTGTGCTGTGCGCGCCGAGTGCCGTCGAGATTAGAACATAATGCATGCTGCGATGGACATCATGATCGTGGAATGTGGCTGTTTCTCTGTCTGTTGCGAGGGGGAGCGAGGGATTGTCATGAGGTGGCTGCATGGACATCGACATGGAAGCACTCGGAGACAGCTCAAAAGGCGACACGTCAAGGGCAAGGAAACATGCTAGTCAGTGTACACAATTCATAGTTAATGATGCTGGAGAGTCGCTCGAGGTGTCTGCAGACAGCTTAGCATAACTTTGTTTGGTCTAGGAAGGGGAAGAGGACCAGTCAGATATTTCGGATCGTTTTGTCGTGCACAGCGCCCACGACAGAACAACACATGCTCAAGGCTCGTGGTTCGTGGTTCGATCCCGGATGCCTCGACTTTTTTGTGACCGATCGAAATAAGCCTGAAATTCGAGGCGTAGCTAAATTTTGGGAGATTCTGCTGCAGGAACCGTGGACAAATGCGGTCTAGCTCAGTCCCGGGGACAACACCCTTCATTAACAAGTGCGCCTGAATTTCAAAATTCGGACAAAACGAACGTTGTTCTTTCGCACCGCGCCTAGGAGTCCCGCCATACGTAGTCGAGGCTTATGGTTTGATTCCCGCAACACCAAATTCGATTTTTGAGTCCGAGCGAAATAAGGCATAAAACAGGTTCCCAAGCTTGGCCGAAAATGAGAGAAAAAACATTATGCCACGGCTACGATTGGGAATGCCAAAAAGGCTGAATTCAAAAGTTTGTGGAAGAACGGCGTTGTTTCACGGACTGTGCACAAGTCCTCGGTTCGACCCCAGGGACAACAATTTCAATTTCCACAGCCGAGTGACAAAAGGCTGAGTTTCAAAGTTCAGGCGATCGACGGTGGCTTATGGCAACGTACCCAAGTGTGCCGCCATAAATAGTCGAAGCTTAAGGCGCGATCCCCACCAGCTGTGATGTTTGAGTGCGAGTGAAATAAGGCATAAGCCAGGTTGCTAAGCTTGGCCGAAAATTGGAAAGGTTCGCGATTCGATCGCGGAGGTAGCAGCTTTATTTTTCGCAAAATATGCTGAATTCCAAAGATTGTCTTCATTGTGGGAGAACGGCTTTGTTTGATGGACTTCCATTTGTGTTACCGAGCGAAATAAGCCTGAAATCCAAAGTTTAGTTTCATATTGGAAGAGTGGAGGTGTTTCAAGGAATGTGGGCAGATACGGTCTGGCTCGTTCGATCCCCGGGATACCAACCTTCAGATACGCATCCAATTGAAAAAGGGACGAGCTTCAAAGCTCGGGAGAACAGCATTATTTCACGGGACGGTGCCCAAGTGTGTTGCCATAGATAGTCGAGGCTTAAGGTTCGATCCCCGCCCACTAACTTTAGTTTTTGAGTCCGAGTGAAGCAAGTCATAAATCAGGTACGCAAGTTTGACCGAATAATGAGAGAACAGCATTATGTCACGGCATCACTTGAGAATACCAAACTTGGTCCAGATCCGAGGTTCGATCCAGGGGACACAAGCTATGATTTTGCATCCGATCGAAATATGGCCAAATGTCTAGGATTAAACAGCCTTCCGCCTTGACGCTGCGCTACGAATTCTCCAATTTCGATCCCGGGATAGTCAACTTTATTACCACCATTACGTGAAACAAGCCACAATTCCCAAGCTTGACCTCAAATTGGAACAGTATGCAGTTGCGACGCCAAAAATATCAAGGTGCGTGGTTCGAGCCAAGGCCGAAGGACTTTGATTTTTGAGCCCGAGTGAAATAAGGCATAAGGGAGGTTCCTGAAAGAACAGCATTATGTGCCTGCATCGCTTGTGAGTGCAATGAATAGGTCCCGACCCCGGGGACACAAATTTTGGTTTTTGAATCCAAGTGAAATAGGGCCAGACGTCAAAGATTAGACTGATTTCTGACCTTGTGATGTGAGATTGCCGCTACTCTACAAATTCTCCAAGCTCGATCTCGGGCTAATCAACCTCATTACCACCACCAGAAATAGGACCCAATGACAACGCTTGGTTCAATATCAGAACAGGGTAGTCAACTTCATTACCTTGAAATAGGGCCCATATTGGAACCAATTCCAAAGCTTGGCGTCATATTGAAGCAGTGTGCACCTGCGACACCAAAAATGCCAAGGTCCGTGGTTCGATTCCCATGGCACCAACTTTAATTCTTGAGTCCGTGTAAAATAGGGCTTCAACTTCAACGTTTAAGCTGATTTCAACCTTTGTGATGGGAGATCTTCTTATCTTTCCGACAGAAGTGCGTCTCAAGGTTCGATTCTGGGGCACCAACTTTGACTACCGAGACCGAGTGGAACAAGGGCTACTTTCAAGATATGTGCCCACATTGAGCGCATAGTAAGTTAAGGAACCGTGTTGAAATAAGGCCCAATTCCAAGACATGGCTGCAAATTGGAACCGTATGCAACTGCGACTCCAAAAAAGTGTAGTTTCGTGGTTCGATCTCCGGTACATCAACTTTCCTTTTTGAGTCCGAATGAAATAGGGCCAAACTTCGAAGTTTAATCCCATTTCTTCCTCCGTGATGGGATAGAGACGCAGAAAAGCGTCCCAAAAAATTCTCAATGTTCAATGCCGGGCCCACCCACTTTTTCTACCGAGACCGAGTGAAAGACAAGCCTACTTTCAAGGCTTGCCCTTCTATTGAGAGAACAGTACACACACTGTGTTGTGGAGTGATGCCAAAAATAAGCAAGATTTGTGGTTCAATCCCCGGGACAGCAACTTTCATTTTTCAGTTCGAGTGAAATAGGGCCCAATAAGGTTGGAATTTGTGTGGATTTGTGTTTTTAACAACAGCGTCGACACAAACGTTTAAGGTTCGATCCTAGGCGCAGCAACTTTCACTACCGGGGCCCAGTGAAATAGGCCCAACATCCAAGATATGGCTTCATATTGGAACCGTGTGTAGCTGCGTGACGCCAAAAATGTCAAGGACCGTGGTTCGACCCAAGGGACATCAATATTCCTTTTAAAATTCGAGTGAAATAGGGCCCAATAAGGTTGGGAATCTTCGAACCTATGGCGCAACGCAACAGAGGACGCCCGCGCTTAAGGTGGCACACCCAAGTGGAGAAGGACCTCATCCAACTTGGTGTACGAAACTGGAGACGGCTAGCCAGAGTTCGTTCTAGTTGGAGAGGCTTGTTGGTTGAGACCCAGGTCCACCCCGGACTGTAGCGCCACACAAAGAAGAAGAAGAAGGTTGGGATTTATCTGGATTTGTGCTTTTTTCCAAACAACCGTGCGTCGCAACAAATGCTGAAGGTTCGATCCAGGGCACACCATATTCACTACCGGGACCTAGTGAAATAAGGCCGAATTCTAAGACATGGCTTGGGAGAATGGCATTTCTTCACGGAAGCGTGTTTAGGAGTGAAGCCAAAAATGGACACGGATCGCTGTTAGACCCCCGGGATACCAACTTTCATTTCTGAGTTCAAGTGCAATAGGACCCAATAAGCTGGGGATTTATGTGGATTTGTGCATTTTTTTCCGACAACAAGTGCTCTGGGTTCGTTCCAGGGCTCGCCAACTTTTTTTACCGCGACTGAGTGAAATAAGGCTCAGTTTCAAGGCTTGGCTTCATATTGGAAGGATGGCATTCCTTCACGGCACCGTGTGTAGGTGTGATGCCACAAATGGATAAGGTTCTTGGTTCGACCACGGGGACATGAACCGCCACTTTCATGGCACCACTTCCCTGATCCCTGTCACTGTAGATGCTCAGTCACATAAAGAAGTGAATCCTCTCCTCTCCTTCAACCCAAGCCACAAGACCACCCGAAGAAGCTTCTTGAAGGGTAGGCTCGGTCAGCCCGCTTCAAGAAACCCTTCATTTGTTAAGGAAGTCCCTGGGGGATTCTGGCTGCCTCCAAGAGGGTTTCATCAACGAAATCGATCACTTATCCACAAGATCGAGAACCTTCGACACATCCGCACAAGATCATTCATCCAGACAAGTGCACCATCTCACGATCAGCCTTGCGCCTCGAGGTCGATTCAAATTGACTCAAGCACTGCCCATGCGAAGGCCTTCCTTCCTCTCCAATCACCTGCAGTCCGACGATGACACACTTCAGTCCAGTTCACTAATGAAATGCTTAACCATAATCATAACTCTCAAATGACTCGGAACTAACGTGGGTAACCAGGAATCAAGTTAATCTCCGATAGAGCACACACAGCCAGTCTCTCTAATTTGCATCGGAAACCCGTTCGGGAAGAGTGGAGCGAAGGAGAACGAAAGAACTCTCCCCAATCTAATCGCTGGCTACTCCCAAGAAACCCTCTTCAATGAAAATTATTACCACGATGACGATACCATGATAATTTAGACCAAGCCAGGCCGAGAGAGACACAAAAATATGCATCTCCTGCTGCCTATCTATCCGTCGATCCACTTATTGGGGCACACACTCGCACTGCCGTCGTCGTAGTTGTAGTCGTCATCATCGTCATCATCGCCGTGCGCCCTGAAGAGTCAAAGTCACGATACACCAGCAAACTGTCTTGATTATAGGTATCCTCTTCACTGCGTCCGCCGTCGGTCCGCGCCGCCGTCTCCCAGCATGTCCGCGAAGTGCTGGCGAACATTTTTGCATAAGTAAGTGGTTCGGGCAAAAGCACTGACTGACTGACTGACTCGCTGTGTGTGCGCGCGGTTCTTCCGAGAACGATGCCCAAAAGCGAGCTGGCCGTGTACACCTTCGTCGTTTTGGATATTGATGCCCAGGGCGCTAGAAATTGCATTCGACCGGACAATATCTCAATAAATAATGACCGCTCATAAATAATAATCGAAAAGAAAACATTTCGTCCGCGCGGATCGTGGACACTGGTGTCTGTGTGTTGTCTGTGGTGTTTGGCGAGGGGTCCGTGTGTTTCGGCTGGTGGAACGTGGAACGTGAAACGATCCCCCAAACGGGGCTACAAATTGATTGGCGGCAGTTAAAATGTTGGCCACAGCAGCGGGAGCCGGTGACGGTGCTGTGGCTGTGGCTGTGGCTGGTGTGTGAGTGTGTGCGCGGGTGGAGGAAGAATGTCGCCACGGAGTCACCGCTGATGGGCACTCATCTTCATCACGGTAATCGATGATGCTGGTGCTGGTGCTGGTCCGGTGTGCTATCAAACATCGGTCGGTTTTGTCGTCGTGGATATGCACGCGAAGTCCTGTCGGCCGAGCTGTGTTGTGCGCTGCTTATCTACAGGGAGGTCGATAAAATCGTTAAATCACTCTCCACATCGACGAGGGCGCGCGGGACGAGGCGGAGAGAAAAATTCCATCGAAAAATCGCTTCGAGGCTATCACTCCGGTTATGCGCCGTGTTGCCGCTCAGACTGCCGCACACTGGTTTGGCAGCTTGGTCATCGCGGTGCATGAATGCCGCCGCTCGACGCTCCGAACGGAGAGACAGTGAGTCCTTCCAGGGCCTGTCTCGGCCCGACAGAAATGACTAATTGACTGCTATTTGCATATGACAGTTGATCTTTTCGCAGAACGAAACGAAAGAAAAAAAAAACGAGACGAAAATGGTTGCCAGACAGCCAGACGGGAGGGAGGCAGGTCCGACGGCCAATTGACAGCTGAAATGGTCCTCTTTGTCGTCGTCCCCCCCGGCGGGGGCGAGGGGAGGGCAGCGATGTGAGATATGTACGTGTGTGATATAATCAAACATTTAATCAAACATTGATGGATATGTTTGATAATGCAGCGGATGTCTCTCATGGAAGAATGGCTTTTATATGCGTAGTCAGTCGCATGGATGTGCAGCTTCTTCTCCTTCGAGCGGGACCGGTTTTCGCAATGAAATTGATTACCACTGTCATGTGGCTTGAGATGCTGTGGCTTTATGTGACTCAGAGATGCGTATCTAGGTTTGGTTAAGTACTCAAGGTGTCATTTCAAGGTTTGACGTATTTTTACTTCATCCTGCCTGCATCGTGGAGAGAGGGTATTTTGAAGAGGATCTGTCTTGGTTTGCATCATTCGATTGCACATACCGGCCGAGAGGTCTTTAGAAATCAGTTCTATTGAATCGTGGAGTAAGATGGCGGCAAATGCGGAAGTTTTTTCAACGCGCGGTGACTACGCGGTACCGTGGCGGTGTTTAGTGCTTTTGTCTCTACACTTGTGAGATATTGAGAAAAGGATTTGGTGGCAGAAATAGGAGGTCCAATATCACTATGGCAACGCTAATGATGAAAAATGCAAAAGGAGTCAAAACGAGCGGCGAGGTAGCGGTACCGCAGCGTTCACTGCGTTCATTCATACACATGCATGATTTTGGCTTAAATAAGTGTCGCGACAATACTGTACACACCGCAATTCAGCATCAGAGTAACGCTCCACTAACGCTGCGGTTACGCCGCGTCAACGCACCGGTAACACAGCATGAGTGTTTAGATCCTTGGAGTGGAATCTTGCTCCGACTTCATTCGAAAATGACACTCCAGCCTCTCATAGATCGACTTCCAGTAGGATCTGGAGTTGCTGCTGGTTGTTATAATTTCCTCGAAACGCGCGTGGGTATCAGTTCCAGTCCCTGTACCGGTTGCCGCTGTCCTCTTGTTTGTTTCGAAACCGAGTAGGCAAAGTGTGTTCAGTGTGATGTAAGACATTGTTCTTTACGAAAAATCCACACTTACAAGCCCTAGCTTACAGCTCCCTCTCCATCAGTGATAGGGGCCGGAAGACTGACAAGGAACGCCTGAGCTTGTATGCCTTTCTTACAACTGTGCAAGGTCGTGAAGGATCTGATGGCTGGTACCAATCTTGTTCCACGACCCAACGAGTTACATTCGTAGTGAAGCCATGTACGCATCGTTCTCGGAAGAAGCTCTTAATACCAATCTCTCCTGTCCCGGCCAGAGCCAGAACACAAAGAGTCAGTCATAATTTATGTGGTTTGACACCTAGTCTAATTTGAAGAAGATCGTCTACATAACACCGATGGTTGTGGAGGTCTTGAGGTTGCTGAAACCACGAAGTCTACTGTCAGCGACAGCAGCACCTCATTTACTATTATGTTCCAAAGAAGGGGACCGAGAACACATCCCACTGTGCCACTGTTAACTTTTTTGCAGACGCTTTAATCACTTTGGTAAGACTTTATTGCTCTGCTGCAGAACTGTCACGATGAACCCCATCTTTGCCTGAACGCCTTTAAAGCGTGGCGGTCTCGATGTCTACGTAGATGCCAGAAAACTCCTTGTTGCAGGGATTATTCCATGTGTGCCTGTCGGCGAGTGAAGGTCCGTCTGGACAAATGTAACCTTGATGTAGGCATGCTGAGAGCTGGAGAGTCTATTTGAATTTGGTGGTAAATCTCTAGAGTTCTCTCGAGTTAATATGAGAGGCTGACAGGTCTTCAAACATTCGACGAAAAAAACAAGGACCACACTTGTCTTCTTCGGACATTAGATCATTAATACCCTTTTTCACAAATCTCATCAAGTGAGTTGAAGATCTACCAAGCGCTCGCTGTGTGGCTCTACCACGAGCCCAGTGTTAAGGTCCCTCTCTCAGATACACAGTTGCAATGTGTATTGTGTGAGATCGTTGTCTTGCAGCGTGATTTTATTTCAGCCAGGTTCCCATACAGACAGCCACCAATCCAGTGATATCATGTCGAGTTCACTGAAGAAGATCTTTTCTTCTGAATTAAATAGCATGTATTGTAGCACAGGCCACAGATGGGCCAGAACGACTAGTTTCACAAATCCGACTCTGTAAGTGAGCACCAAAGTGCAGATCTCAGCTTAAGTGGCTCAGCGGAGTTAGAGTCTAGAGGAGTGTTTGAAAGCTGGCGACAATTGTCTTCTCCTGCTTCTTCTGCTACGTCCCTCCCTCGAGGAAGACGATATTGAACGGAAGAGCAAGTTTGTGAGAAAGACTAGGCAGCTTGTTACGAAAACTTGTTATAAGGTTTTAAATGAGCTCATACGGATCAAATTGTAAATGCTCTCTGGAGTCACTTGCGTCAGTCATCATTGTTACAATTCAATCAGTCGTTGACTCTTACTTAGGCTGATGTCACGGTATAGGCCGAGCAGTTTAAGCAGCTTCTTCTGAAGCCATCAATGCTAAAGACCGACGGATACACGCAGTCACTAGAGACTCAGTTTGTTAGTTTGATAGAGAGTGTCCAGCCCAGAGTGAAATGTTCCGACAACTGCAGGTATTAATGAGGGCGGCATTCGCAGTCCCTTTGGATGGATACATTCCCTTCAATGAGGTCAAATAGGCCAGACATGGATTTGAAATGTATATCAGCGTATCGGACACATCCCTACAGCCACTAATCAGTGCATTCTACCGGATCATATATGAAACAACGAAAACAAAAGCCAACTCGTCTTGGCTGGCAAAGAATGACTGTAGGAGGATAAGATCAGCAAGGCCAGAGCTTAATAGCGGGAGAACGAAGAAGCTCCTCGCGTTGAACCGAAACCCGATCGGCATGCTCGTCGAAGTGATCGTGGGACATCGTCTGATCAGAAGAATACTCCTCAAATGGAACTAGGATCCAGTGATCACCACTCGCAATAATGTCCAGAAGACGATCTTTCAGTTGAAGAAGTGTGTGAACAATATTCCAGAGAGTTAATTTCAGTTGATGTACGCAGCAACTCTCAACACGTCTGCCGAGGCGTGCCTTAAATGCAATCAGGAAGGCGTCCCATTCGAAGACCCAGGACGAGATGGTTGGACCAAGTTCAAAACCTCGCTGGTCTGCGCCTGTGCATAAATTCTGAGGACTTAGAGTCGTTTGCGGAGGAACGAGTGGAAACTGGAGAGCTCTAGTGCGTGCAACCCCTTAAGGGATCATGCGGCTCAGAAAATGATGATGATGATGAACAGCGCTTTCTCCAATGCATCGAGTCGTTTAATCGGCTTTTCTAATTCTTTGAGCACGAGCATATGTTTAAGTCCAGAATAGGACTGCTTACTCTAGCTGAGACGATCCTGGATTCCGTGCTGATCATACAATCATCGGCTTTGAAACCATTTTAGACAGGGACTCTACGTACCTACATCCTTTCACATGACGAAATATGTGCAGGCAGGTGATGATGAAATACATCTCTTGGAATAATGTTCTGTTGGCAATGAGAATCTGTTCAAAATGACACATTATATTGAACGCTTAGTTTCATGGAACCAGGATCCAGTGAACGTTCCACCCAGAGCTCTGACTACGGTGAGAAAACCTAGACGATCCAAAATCTGCTTTGCCACTGCCCAGCTCTCCAGAATCGCCGCCAAACTTCGCTGGACCATAGATTCATGCTAAGAGCATCAACAGAGCTGCCATCTGTTCAGCCAGGAATTACTTTGTTAAGAGAGAGCCGCTCACTGACTTGATCCAAATGGACTCCCCATACGACCACCAGCTCCTGATCGCCCACCACCACCCATCGGCCTATCGCCGGACACAATCTCCATCAAATCCCCCACGAGACAGCGACTCGTCCTATCGCAACATGACACTCTCTTCAACCGATAACGGTACAATGTTACAGAAGCCATGCCCCATCGCCAGGTAACCCACTTTCTCCACCAACACCAACCACGCCCGCCTGCCCGTAGGCAAAGCGCGCACACACACACGCTTGCTCCACCAAAGGGAGTTGCCCCCAACGAGCCGCAAGAAAAAAATCGAAAACAGTGAACTCCAAAGATCCGAGAGAGTCGCCGTTTTTTTTGTTTTTTTGTTTTTATCAAAATCTGAAGGAGCACTAATGCGCTTTTAATGTTAGCTGCTGATACCAATTCTGATTAAAGCCGGAGCCAAACAAAACCCAATAAAAGCACACTCCGCTCCGTAATAAGCCAATAAAACCTCCCCGAAAAAAAATGGAAGGGCGCGGAGAGCAGAAAGGATAAGAGGCTCTCAGCCAAAACAAACCAACCGGCCAACCAACAGATCCGCAATAAATTTACTTTATGGAGACGACGAGGCGGGCGCAGGACTTCCCTCCGAGGTCGACCAGTCACCGGAGTGCCAGTGCCGTGCCAGCGGCAGCGGCTGCCAAGTGCGTATTGTGCTGCGCACACCACACACTTCTTTATTCTACTTTTCGCAATTTGAATGGATTCGGAAAGACATTACCGATAAGGAAGTACATAAAGGACTTATTTGCTGTGGCATTCCTCGGCGTGTGCATAAATCGAGAGATCCGCTCAACCGGGGCGCACTCGTCGTTTGCGTCGTCGTCGTCGTCGTCGTCATCGTCGACCGCATCGTCGTAATCAGGATTTCGAGGGAAATTTATTTCATCTGGTCCATTGATTCATTTATTTCACTCTCCTCGTGGATTGCTGTTGTTGTTCCCCTTTATCGCATTCATTCGTTGTGTTCCGGCCGACCATCCGACCACCAGCCCCCCTTCCGCAAATCGTACGCCATTCACCAATCTTAATGCGTTCGCGCTATCTTACGCGCGCGTTCTGTCTCTCAAACTTTTTGATGTTGCTCGCCCCGTGCACTTGGCCGTCGTCGCCGCGCCGCCGTGCCGCGCCGCCGTGCCGCGCAAGTGGTTCTCGTTCGGGAATCTACTTCAATCGTTTGAAATTTTTATCACTGAACTGAGAGGACTGGTCCTCGGCGCGGTGTTCCTGCGCATCCCGCGCAGCGGTGAATTGAATTTTTATTGTGGCCCATTGTGGCCAGACAGAGAGAGAGAGAGAGCGATGAAGGATGCGTGTAGTCCGTCCACGGGAAGGGGTTTATCATTTATTTGGCAACGGGAACACGCTAAACACGCGAATTTTTCGAAGAAAATGCCCTTTCAGCCGAGACGCCCGCCGATGCGATGACACGAACATGGAAATCAGGAAAGAGTTGGTCCACGTTGTGTTGTGTTCAAAAAAACAGTGAAAAGTCAAATTTGTTCGCCGACACAGATGTGATGACATTGTACTCAGTCGACGCGGCTGATGGTCGTGCCTCTGGAGTGGCCTTTTAAGGGGCCTTTTTTGCCGCTCTGGAGGGTGAATTGTATGCAAGTTGGGCGCAGATGGTGGCCATAAGTCTGTCGGATTGGTCATGACAATGGCTTGACGATAATCGCTTTGGAATGATTTGCACGGCACTTCCGAGTTCCGGAGCTTTGTGATGACGACGGATTTGGGAGTGAGTGCTTCAGATGGTCGACGGGCTGACGCCATGTAGTGGCTGTCGGATTGAGGGCAAGCGAGTGAGAGAGAAACTAATGGATGTGGACACATGGACAAGGAGGTGTATTAAGGGCGATCGTCCCGCTGAAGAATGGCGCACGATGGACTCACCTTCCTCTGCACTAACTCTCTAGACGCCGTTTTCGAGGCACTACCTTCCTAGACGTTCCAGAGCTCGGAAGCAAATAAAGCGTCTGAAGTTGCGTTAAATTCAACGCCTAAAGCCACCTAGCTAGTCACTCTACTACTCAGAAGCAAATGTAGGGTCACGCGACAGGCGAAGTTGCGTCGCCACCCGCTGTAACAGTCCAGGGTTCGATTCCGGACGCTCTAACTCTAAAGTCTCTACCTGGCAAGCCACAGCGCTGCTCGAAGTCGATAGAGGCGTTCGCGGTAAGAGAAGCTGCGTTGATTCCTATGCAAAGAGTTCAGAGATCGATCCCGACCACTCTAACCTTCATTTTCACGGCACTACCTCGCTAGAGACTCTACTTTACTCTACTTACACTTTAAGGCGTCACGCAGTAAGAGATGTTGCGTCGATTCCTATGCTTATAGCCCAGGTTTCGATCTCAGACTCTCTAGCCTCTCCATTTTTACCTAACTACCTCGAAATCCACTAAATTGCTCGAGGTCGATTGAGGCGTCAGCTATTCTAACCTTTATTTTCAGGCCACAACGTCTCTAGACACTCCCATGCTCGGTAGCAATTGAGGCGTCCGTTGTAAGAGATGTTCCATCGATTCCTATACTAATAGTCCAAGGTTCGATCGCAGTTACTCGAACCTTCATTTTCACGTCTCTGCCTCGCAGGATATCCCTTGTTCGGAAGCAAATGAGGTATAACGCGGTAAAAGAAGTTGCGTCGCTTCCTACGCTTACAGCCCAAGTTTCGATTAGAGATGGGTCAACTCGAGTTGAAAACCGAGTCAAACCGAGCTTAGTCCAAACGGAGTTGAACTGACTGAAATGTATGTCCAACCGAGTTGCTGAAACTAAAACGAAAGGAATAAATGGACGTTGAATCTACGAAGCAAGAACTGCAAAGCTGATTCTTGGTGCCTTCGAAAGAAAACTTCTACGCCGGATATATGGTCCCGTCTGCGAGGAAGGCGAAAGGAGAAGACACAACCGTGAACTCTACGAGCTGTTTAGGTATGTGGATGTAGTCCGGAAGGCAAAAATCCGTCGACTACACTGACTCGGACGCATCAAGCGAATGGACAACAACGATCCAGCAAAGAGGATCTTCGAATCCGAGCGTCCTGGTTCGAGAACGAGAGGAAGACCGAACCTCAAGTACAGAGACCAAGTTCTCGCTGATGTACCAGGTATATCGATATGAAGTGAGCGTCGAGATATAAATGTCTCGATTGGGAACATTGGTTGTGAACGAGCCCTTATTTTTTTTTTGTTTGTTGGCTATCACATCTGTGAAAATTATTTAGTATACATCAAGTCATTGAACAGACAAAATCATATTTTTTCATCGTGTTTAAAATATCGAATTTTGTACCAGAAAGTGATGATTTGCGGAAAGCATTCATTTTGTGTTTTCATTTGATGAAAAGTGCTGCAGAGTCGCATCGAATGCTTGTCGAGGCATATGGTGATCATGCTCTATCAACGGAAGCAACATGCAAAAGATGGTTTCAATGGTTCAGAAATAATGGCTTTGATGTGAGAAATGAAGAACTTGGAAGACCACCAAAAAAGTTTGAAGACGCCGAATTGCAAACGATATTGGATGGAGATGACACTTTGAGTCAAAGGCAAATGACAGCAATGTTAAATGATGCACAACAAACAATTTCTGACCGTTTAAAAGCTATGGGAAAGATCTAAAAGTGTGGAAAGTGGGTGCCACATGCCCCATGAATGCAAGACAGATGGAAAACCGAAAAAAACACTTGTAAAATTTTGCTTCAAAGACACGTAAGAAAATCGACAGCTACCCCACCCGACGTATTCACCAGACTTGGCTCCTTCCACCAACAATTTGTTTTCATCGATGGGACACGCATTGGCTGAGCAGCACTTCGATTCCTACGAAGGAGTCGAAAATTGGGTGCCTGATTGGTTTGATTTAAAAGACGAACAATTTTATTGGCGTGGTATTCACAAATTGCCAGAAAGGTGGTCAAAATGTGTAGAAAACAATGGCCAAAATTTTTGACTAAAATGTTTTTACTTTCCCATTAATAATTTGTGTTTCATTTTCAAGCAAAAACTCATATCATACCGGTACCTGGTAGGACCGCTGGCTTTGATGACTGGAAACAGCGCGCCCTTCACCGTTGGAAGGCAGCTATTGCTTAGGCTCGGACACTTCATGTGTCGTCTGCCTGATAAGTAAGTAAGTAATGTACGAGCCATTTGATACTTTCTGAACACGCAACTCGGGTTGACATTGAACACATAACTCGGTGTGATGTCTGCGCTCAAAATACGCTTTGGTTGGTTAAGACAAAGAGACCGAGTTGTACTGTCTTACACTCAATACCTAGTTGGAGTTCGGTATCGGTTCTGTTTCTTATACGATGCGTGTGGACGGAGCGATGTGCCAAGCTTCAAGCTCATTGTTTCCTTTTATAAAGTCTTGTGTGTGTCTGTTTTGTTTAAGGGTTGTTTTGTTTTTCTATGGTATCACAAACAGTGCTACCAGAGTGGTACTAAAGAGTCAAAGAGGACTCTTCAGCTTGACTCAGGGACTCGGAAACTTGTGGTAACACTGACCTCAAGCCAATGGAATTGAGTGTGTGGTAATAGAGTGATATAATAATAATATAATAATAATATAATATTGGTGGCGCTACAGCCCATAGAGGGCCAGGGCCTAGCTTCTCAGTAACTACTCGTGTTGTGCGTGCTATTGTTCTTTCACGAGTGGAAGGGACCTACAGTTTTATGCCGACTCCGAAAGGCTACGTTTGAGAAGCTTTTTCTAGACAGGAAATACTCTTTGAGCATTGTCAGTGACTCGAAAGAGGTGGGGTCGTGTAAATTATTTGTGTCGCTCGGAGCTGGAATCGAACCTACGACGTCGAGGTTGGGGTCGACGCACATACCCACAACGCCACGGGCCACCACGGTAATAGAGTGATACAGAGCGTATACCTTATGCTGATAGTGTTCTAAGCTGGCCCGAGTTTGGTTTGAATCACTAGGAATACACCTACAATATTTTGAATTGGGTGAAACCGAGTTAGTCAACTCGAGTTGCAAATCGGTTCGCTTCAATTCCAACACGCGTCAACTCGAGTTAAGAAAGTTTCTGGTTGGCACATCTCTCTACACTAACTAAAGCGAACGAGGATATTCTTGGTCTCTTCGAGAGAAAATGGCTTCGAACTATCTTCGGTCCCGTAGTTACGGATGGTGTTTGGAGGAGGAGACGGAACGACGAACTGTACGGGCTGTACAGCGATATCGACCTGGTCAAACGCGTTCGAATCACTCGTCTCAGGTGGCAAGGTCACGTCGAGCGAATGGACACCAGTGCTCCGGCCCGGAAAGTTTTCGACTCCAACCCCGAGGGACAACGCGGTATAGGAAGACCACGCCCACGGTGGCGCACGCGGCTAGAAGGGGACCTGCATAAGTTGAACGTGCGTGGCTGTAAACAACTAGCACAAGACCGAACTAGATGGAGAGGCATGTTGGCTGAGGCCCAGGTCCACCCCGAACTATATCGCCAGCCAAAGAAGAAAAAGAAGAAGGCACATCTCTAGGTTCGATCCCAGACTTCCTAACCTTCATTTTTACCCCCTTACCTCGCAAGCCTCTACGCTACTCGTCAGCCACTCTTACGTTCATTATCACGTCACAACGACTCTAGACACTCCCATGCTAGGTAGTAATTGAGGCGTCCGTCGTATGAGAAGTTGCTCTGATTCCTATGCAAATAGTCCAAAGATTGAATTAGGACACTCTAACCTTCAATTTCATGGCACTACCTCGCTAGACACTCTACTGAGGCGTCACGGACTAAAAGAATTTGCGTCGACGCCCACGCTTATATTCCAGGGTTCGATGCCAGTTACTCTAACCTTCGTTTTCACATCTCGCAATTGTTCGAATTCAAATGAGGTACAACGCGGAAAAAGAAGTTGCGTCGATTCTTACGCAAGCTGGAGTTTATTACAGGTTACTCTAATCCTCATTTTAAGGCCACAACTCTAGACACTCCGGTGCAAATTGAGGAGAAAGGTTGCGTGGTATGAAAAATCCGGGTTCAATGCCGGCCACTCTAACCTTGATTTTCGCGGTATCTCCTCTTTGGACACCTTCCTTTTTGAACTCGATTGAGGCTCCAGTCCCAGTACAGAAAATGATACCCCAATGAGGTCCTACAGAAAGGGCGAAACTAATAGGAGAGGACTGCTTTCTGGTGATGTTGATTCAAGGTCCTACTGCCAGAGCGATGATCTCGACCGAAAACTTGATCAATGAGGCTTACTATACCAACCTATAAAGGCCAGCAAGTTAGCATTGACTAGTATGTTCACATTTTTTTTATAAAATGTTTCTTGATGATTTATTTTTGACATTTTGCATTTTCCGATTTATTTTTCCAATTTGGTGATTATGGCTTCAAAAATTTTTTTTGCTTTGGCGAATTCTTTATTTGAGACCTGACAACCCTGGTTATGAAGCGCTCGCTGATATAGTTAAAGCTTAAGACTTCTTGCCTAAGTCTGCCTGGAACAACGACTCCGCATCCACATAAGCGCTGCCTTCCCCCTTTGTGGCAATCTCCGTAGTAGATGTCGCAGTTTCTCATCTTCCTTTTGCCCGGCCCATCCAATCGCGTCGCCTGAATGGCGGCAATGTCTGTTTTGTAGCAGTCCAGGGCCACCGCGAGTTCATCGGTTGCACGTGGTCGTCAGCTGTGTGTTCGTCCATATCCGAGGCATGTTGTCCGTTCGTAATCGTGGTTTCTTTACGTGGTGAGAGATAACCTCACGCACAACCTACAACTGGTTGCCCAGGTCCATTATTTGACCCTCGGCCAGAGGGGGATCGCTGCATACATTAGTTCACCACACAATGGTCGTTGTGACGGCTACCCAGGGGCGCCACGTGGAGGCTGTATGTCAACTTGACTTATGCACAAGCAGGGTGGTGGTGTCGACTTCGCTATGAGTCCAAGGTTCGATCTCACGACTACCAACTCTCAATTTTACGGCATGTCTCTCTGGAGCTACTGGCAAAGGCCAGAGAGCGTGAATGTCACAAAACTTCAGGAAATTGTCGTCAATCAAGACGTTAAGCGGAAGAAAGGAATGTCTGATCTGACAGATTGAAGCAACGAAGCCCCCAGTGCGACTTTGAACGCTGCCAGCTTAGAAAAGCGGCCTCTTATGATCTTGCTGAGTGAGACTAGATGACTGGAGGAGGGCATTTTAGGGAATTTACGGCCACATCCAAATGGCTAGGAAGGAGAGGAGCACTTGCAGCTGACTGCACTCATTTGAGGATCAAGCCAAGATCACCAATCACTCAAAAAAAAATCGAAATCGATTAGCAAAGTGAACCGCATCAACACCTGCCTGCCAGCGCGGTCCACTCCTCGGTGGATTCGCAACAAATCGCGCTTCCCCCAGCTAACGCAGGCATGCCATCTCCCCATTCGATGCGGCTTAGAATTTTGTCACACCCCTTAATCCGACGCGTCCATCCCGTCGAGGCCGCACATTCTTCCCGCCGCCGGATAGCCCGTCGGAAAATTAAATAAATCATTTATCTTATAGAAGCGTATTTAATGTGATATCATTTGTCTTACTCCACAACTCCCCATGTGCGCTGCAGCAGCGCACGCGGAGATTGAAACAAATCACCGAACCATCAGCCGAGCGAGATGGGAGGCTGACTGGCCGACTCGCCGACTGGCCGACTGGCTTACTGGCTGTTCTTAAATTGATTCTCGTGTATAATTTTCAAATTCATCTTAAGACCAAGACCGAAATGCATTTCCTGCCCCGGTGAACAACAACAACAGGAATACGAACAACAAAAGAACTAATAATGACAATCGGCCAACAACAACAGACGACGACGATGCGGCACATGTGCGGCTGAATGTGAAGTCTCTGAGCCCGAGTTGAGCCCGGGTTGAGCATTTGTTTAAGGTAAGCGACCGCAGGAGATCCACATTTGAACTCTTTCACGTTCACGAGCAAACACACAGCCCTGGTGGGAATAAGAATCCAAAAACAAAAAAGAAGAGCCGAAAACACACACGGGAGAATGAAGGAAAAGAAACCCGAGAAGGGGACGGAATAAATGTTGGAAAAGCCTACCGCCGCGCCGCGCCGAGTGAGTGATTCGAGGAATGTAAATTAATGGATGCAAATCTCGTTATTGACGTTTCGTTTTGAGGGCTTTAATGATTTACATTTGAAATGTTTTATGTAAGAACGCGGAGTATATACTGGCTCTGGTGGCCGGGAGGGGGGATGGATGGAGTGGCTGCTGGAGTGCGGAATGAGAAGAAGTTTTCACACCAACTCCTTGGGATATTCCAGGCCACTTGTTGTCTCCAATTGATCGGGAATTACGTGAGCAATAGCAATCTGGTGTTCAAAGTGAAGTGGTATGGCCGCAGTGGTGTTGCGAGGTGGAACTACAGTGGCACCTAAGTCAAGATGTCACGGGATATGAAAATTGGTTGGGGAGTCCGGTGTTTTTAACCTTAATTTTTGACCCACTACCTCGCAATTTACTAAGTTGCTCGAAGTCAATTGATGCGTCAGCTGCTCTAACCTTCATTTTCACGTCTATGCCTCGCAGGGTCTCCCTTGTTCGGAATCAAATGAGGTACAACGCGGTAAGAGAAGTTGCGTCGATTCCTACGCAACCAATTCAGGCCCCTCTAAGTTTCATATTCATGCGACCACCTCGCTAGACACTCCGATGCTCGGAAGCAATTGAGAAAACAAGTCGCGTGGTATGAAAAATTTGGGTTCGATCCCGGCCACTCGAACCACTATGTACAAATTGAGGAGAATGTCAAAATACGACGAGGAAAATATTCGAGTTAGAGAAAAAATAGTACTGATTAACGCGACATACGTGAATTCAACGGACGTGCCAGACAAGGTGGAAGTTGCGTCTCAAAGTCCATGATTTTCAATTTTGATTCGGTTGGGGTCATGCCAACTTTCTTTTAAACGTCATTTTTCCTAGGGACACACGAGCACTTACCACCACCAGCACATCCCAACAACCTAACCTTCGATTTCACACAAATCCTGCCAATACACTTCTGTAGTCGGAATTGATTAAAGCGCTACATGGTGCGTTGACTTTCAATGGTGCGATAAGAGCCGCTTTAACTATCCTCTTTACGGCATCACTTTTCTAGACAGTTAAGACAAATGCGTCCTTCCCAAGCAATCTAATCTTCGTTTTCACGCACTCAAAGATTCTAAGTAAGTAGTTTTTAAGCACCAACTATGAATCGACTGAGACGCCAAGTCGTGCAAGACTTGCCCAAGGTTCTATCCCACTGTCTCCAACCATGGCACTTCCACGGCACTACCTTTCTAGATCAACCACCGTTGGGAGTCAACAGGGCAGTTCAGCAGTTAATGGAATTGTGTCTACCTTCAAACAAAACTTACTCAAACCCTTATCAGCGATTCGATCGCGATCACCATAAGTTTCATTTCCACTCCGAAAATTTCGCTGGAACCATTCGCACTTGGAAGGAATACCAGAATGGAAGTGTGTCAAAATGAGGATGATTATGCCGCTTACCTAATTCAAAGTCAAGGTTTTTTGCTACTCCTGCCTGTGCATTTCCCCGAATTTCGATAGAATAATTCGTTCGCCTGTGCATCCAGGGCAAAGTTGTTGATTGCTCTCAACTTGGCGAGATACCAGCAACGATCCGTGTGAATACAACGCCTCCACGCGGCGCCCTCTGGAAAGCCTCTACTGCAACCGCTTGGAGGTGAACCAATGTATGCAGCGGCTCCTTGTCCAGTGTTTCAAGCCAGAATCCGATCCTCCAGGTCGGGGCTAACTTCCCCACCGTGTAAAAAAAAAACTCTAGTTCAGAGACGACAACATGTCTTGGATACGGATGACCCTACTGCTGACGACCATGAACAACGAAACAAGGACAAGGATTTTTATTTCTGCACGTGGAATGTGATGTCCTTTTATATACCACGTGCGGCCTGAGTCTGGTAAGCCATCACATGCGTGATTGGATGCAGCTGGAAGAGGCTAGTTGGTCCATGTCCACCCCGAGCTATACCGTCAGGAGAAGAAATATAAGAACATATTGTCTTACGAAGGCCCTAGAAGCCAATAAGGCAGACATCACCGCCATCCAGGAGATGCGATGGGATGGAGCTGGCAAAAAGAAGTCTTAGGCAAGAAGCTTTAAATACATAAGCGAGCGAATCACAACAATCCACATCAAGTCAACATTCGACAACATCAGTCTAATCTGCACACAAGCCCCAAAAGAGGATAAGGACGACGATAGAAAGGACAACTTCTATGATCTCCCGGAAAGAACATACGATCAATGCCGCAGCTACGACACCAAGATTGCTCTAGGAGATTTCAATGCAAAGGAAGACGATTTTGCTTGAGTCCTCGGAAAACACAGCCTTCATGACAACATGTCCGACAATGGATTAAGACTGTTGGACTTGGTAGCGGGGCGAAACCTTTCTGTAGCCAGTACGAGTTTCCCTCACCTTAACATTCACAAAAGACCTGGGGGTCCCCTGATCAATCAACCGTCAACTAGATTGATCACATTGCGATCGACGGCAGACACTCCTCCAGTGTCCTCGATGTCCGAACGTTCCGAGGTGCTAACATCAGTACCGCGATTAAACGCAGAATAACCCTTGCCAGCCGCTGTTTATTTGGGCTTAGGAGGCAATTGAGTAGTAGAGCGAAGTTTTCGAAGTTCCAAGATAACACTATGCTCTATGGCGCGGAAGCCTAGATTATCTCAAGAGCGGATGAAGAAGCCCTTGGTTTTTTTGAGAGAAGGGTTCTGCGTTCAATCTTTGGTCCTGTCTGCGTTGATGGTTTCTGGAGAACATTCAACCATGAAATGTACAGCGACATAAGTCTAGGCAGGCGTCTACGGATTCAGCGCCTACGATGGCTAGGCCATGTTGAGCGCATGGACCTCACTGCACCAGACCGAACGGTCTTTGACTCCGAACCAGTCGAACAACGCAATAGAGTGCGACCACGAAGCCGATGGCGCATTCAAGTGGAGAAGGACCTAAGCCAACTTGACGGGTGAAATTAGAGGCGGCTGGCCAGTTGGATGCGCTTCTTGGCTGAGGCCCAGGTTCACTCCGGACACTCCGCCATAAGAAGAAGAAATATTACATTCGAGTGAGACAGACAGACGGCTTCTAGAAGAGCTGGTCCCAGACCACCCCATCGCAGCGATTAGTAGGAGAACGTTATATGACAGGAAATAGGACGGGCTTGTGCAGGTTTCAAGCAATTCATCAGGTAACCAAATCAATTGTACAGTCTGTGGCAAACAATGCTTGCTCTACTGCCTTTCGGGCGGCGTTACAGTGATGATCAATCCAGCTGATCTCTTACCAGTTGCAGCCAGATTTGCACGTCAAATTCGTGGATGCTCTTTAGAAAAGGATGTAGAAAAGGATTCAAACACGAACTATACGTGAGTTCTGAGTAGTCGTCTGCACATTCACCGCCTAAAACGCCTAGGGCATATAGAGCGCATGGATGCGGTCTTCAACCCCATGCCAATGGAACGATGCATTAAAGGACTACCACAAAGTGGATCGAACTGGAGATCAAGCTCAGCCAACTTAACGTGTATAATTAGAGGCAACTGAAGGAGGATTGGTGGTTGAGGCACATGTCCACCCCGAACTGTAGCTCCAGCTGGATGAAGAAGAAGATGCACGGACATGTTGTCTTAAGAAATAAAACGACATCAAGACCACACGAAGATGCTCTAGTCAGTCACAATGATTAGCAGGGCACAGGCAGACAGAAGTCCTCAGTACCTCATAGTACTGATGCTCGTTAAGTTGTTGGGCTTATATTTAGTGAAAGTAAGCTGACCGAAGCTCGGGTACATAAAACGAATGCTCTGTTTGACGGAGAAAATCCTCCAAAAAGGTCCAAGCACAACTTTATAAGCTCCAAGCTTGGAAAGAAGGAATCGAAGACCCCTCTAAAGTGCATTAGTACGAGCATAGCAGAGAGCTGATCTGGAACATACGCAGCTTACTCCGAGTCTCGTAGTAACTCAAGCCCTTGCCAACCCGCCAGAGGGAATCCAACCGAAAGGCACCATGTATCCCCCGCCAGCAACCATCCATCAACAACCTCCCACCAAGTTGGACGCAAATATCAATTCTCACAAGTCAATAAATGCGTGTGCGTGCCCGCATCTGGTTCGCACAAAAGCCCCACAAAACTGGTTTTCAATTTAAGTCCACACGGTCCACGCGCACCAGTGTAACACTGAAACACACAATATTTCGGCCACCAAAAAAATCAAAAAAAAAAATCGAAAAAAAATGGCAACATGATATATAGCAGCTCATTAGTCATAAATTGTTCTCCAATTTATTTAAACATGAACAACACGAGGAAAAAACGTCTGTATCTGGCCGAAGAGATGAGGGAAAAAAATGGTGATTAGAGGCACCAGCAGCCATCAGCCAGCATCCACCGCCAACGAATTTCACATTTGCTCGGTCGTCTGTTGTGTTTTTCTTTTCCCTGCGCGCAGATTCATTTGTTTCCTAGTCGAGACGCCTATTTTCATTATCTCAGCCGAAATACGTGTGTTGCCCCATCAAACGGCTGAGTGGTGCGATGCGATGATGTTTGTCGACGATACACGCAGCGGCCGAGTGTGTACGAGTGGCAAATGAAGTGCCATTAATACTCATCAAACAGTTTACTTTGGTTCGGTTTTTTTTTTTTCGTCCGAACCTTCTTCTTTTTCTCGGGCATCGCACACATCGTTAGAGAGTTTCGTTTCGTTTTGGGTGATGTAAGTCTTTTTTTCGGGCAATTGGGCGCCCCTTCACCGCGATGAGTGCTCGCATCTCTGAGTCAGTGTTTGTGGCCCTTTGCGATTCGCATGAGGTGATCGCAGGCAATTCGGGCGACAGTCAGTGAACACAGAAGATATCGTAGTTGCGTGATGGTTAATAGGCTAATGAGGCTAATGAGTCTCCTTAGCTCTTAAGAACGGGAGTGCCAAGCCTTGTCACCGCGCCGTGTGACCGAACCGATTTGTACTTGGTTTGCCATGGGAATGCGCGAAAACTAATCAGGCAGGCGGAACGGAATTTGTCGCTGGAAAGAAATGCATTCCGTGGGATCTCGTGTGAACTGAGGCGACTGAAACCGTTTGCTTACATTTTGTCATACATGACAGAGATAATCGACGCGCTCTTTGGCATGGCAACGAAGCGGTGAGGAGGTGACATTGAATCGGAAATGGTGTGACAGAGACATAACCGTGGACCGACTGACATCCTCGATGACTAGGTCAAAATGTCACCACGGACACATAATGCATCGGACTTACGTAAGGACTTCATCACTAATTACGCCCATGAACGCCATCAGCATACAGAACAAGTGTCGAATTCTTCCTGTCTATCGCAGAGACACCACGACGAGAAGCAGTCAGACAACCATCGAGGCACTAGAATCTGCCTCACTTTCCACTTTTCCTTGTCCACAAATGGTTTATGGACACAAGCAGTGGAAGTACAGAACAGTCCAGGACGGAACTGTCCTCAATCAGCGAGCCTGTGTAGAAGGGAGACGCAGAAGTTTTCTTCCAGAGAGACGCAGGAGTTCATCATCTGGTCTTGAGATTGTCCATGCCTCTGCTCTATAGAGCTGGACTGAATCCAGAGAAACAACGGTTGGCTACATTTTATCCCGACACTGAACTGCTTACTACGGAGGCTAGGTGGAAGAAGTCTTTAACCATCACAAAGTTATAGCTGCCCATTGTGACGCTCTGTCCAAGGCGGCGATGTTGGACAGAATGTTCATAGTTTAGTCCCCATTTCGGTGCCAGCAAAAGCTTGAATGATCGCTCGCTGTGTCCTGTCAACCATTCAATTTCACCCGCGTATGGTCACAACTGGACGGAGGTCTAGAAGATCGAGCTAGTTTTGGCTTGCGAGTCTTGCACGATCTTCTCAGAGAAGTCACAAGACAGCACGTCGCCTCGTCTATAAAAGTCTCGATGAACTGGTTACCGACCTTGATGAAGGAGCGAGAACTCCATCGGCATTCTAAGAACCCTGCCGCGCATGGGGAGAATGTCAACCATGAGGTCGTGTAGCACACTGGCACATACGGCCTTGAAATCGTAGAATTGGTCGTGGATGTCGATTTGCACTTCATTAGACTGATAATACATCAGCCAAGCATAAATGCTGCTTATCAACTAATTGAGTCTTGTGGAATCAAGGTGTCTTTTCAAAGTCTCCCAATCGCCCTGGTCATGCCGATATAGCAGTCTGGAAGTCTGGAGTGGACGAAGTAAGGCCTTGTTTGCTCTAGAGGTAGAGCCCTTTATACTGAAGCTTATACAACATAAGTTTCGCACCACAGGTTGTATGGCGTTCAGAAGTTGACACAACCTCTCAACAAGCTTGATCATTCTCACCAGAATACTGTAAATTTTGAACGGATAGGAATCTGGTATCCTCTCGACATGGCAAAGTGTCATAAGTTGTCAGTGGATATGTGCTGTGGATTTTGGAATCGAGTGGGATTGAGGATTTTTGACTTTTTGACTTCGAGTCGACACTTACCTAACTTTGGCTGAGACAGAGCTCTGACCGAGAAGAGGAACTACTTGCCGCTCATATTGTAAATCGAATTCTGTTAATTTTTTACATTCTGACCCGTTTTTTGCATTCTGACCCGTTTACATTCTGACCAGCATTCTCTTAGACTGCTGTAAGTGACTCGAGAAGGATGGCATAGTGAATCATGAAATTTGTTCATGTCGAAAATCAATGTGAGCACTTAATCTAGGAGTACCTTCATATTACGTTACGGCGGCGTTAGTTTCAGAATTCAGAATTTTAAGATCGTATGATAAACATCACACCACTTAAGACCAAGCCCCTGGACACATTCTTTTTGAAGGTCGCTAAAGGTTCAAGTGAGTAGTCAGGCTCTAGTTTGGACGCCATCATCAAAGGCGTATTTTCCGACACAGCACCACTACTGCATTAACACTCTGGTTAAAGTGTCTTAATGTTCCCCGGGTACCTAAAAACCTCACTCAGAACTCAGACACGACACCGCCTGATAGTGAAGACTCTCAAATTACGACCAAAGAAGTGATGGAACTAGGGAGCATGGTCGTCACACATTTGGAACTTCATCAGTGACTTTTAGGTTAAGTTGGGTTAGTGGCCTGCTAACGAATGAAAAAGTGCCACCAAACTTACACCATTTTTGGTCGATTGTGATACCCGTGGTCGGACTACTAACACTGATCGACAACACCAGTGATATTGCCGTCAATTTGACTCCAAAGGCGTATTCACTTTGATTTAACTGGAATTCGAACTGTCTCACGAAGTGCAGGCATTTAACTAACTGCGCCATCTAGCGTTTATAAGCGACCATTGCTTTCCTTGAAATAAACCCTTAAATGTATCAAGATCGAGTTTATCCCTGCCTCTAGACTCCTGCAACAACATTTGTTATTGTTGGTCATCCAAGCGGCACTGCTCTCAACCTTGTGGTACACCAGAAAAGTTTCTTGGTTGCTGTGACGCCCCTTGGATAGCCGTCTTCATCATCTTAACATTGTGAATTGCCATCCCTCCCCCATCGTCACTCAATCACTAGCAGAAGTGGACTGACACTCCCTCCAGCCAATAAATTGACCACAGAGGACGCCACAATCGCCTAAACACTTCATTTTCTCAACCCCACCACGGCCTAGACCATTTCAACGCGCAGCCATTCATCGTCCTCCACTGGACTTGAACCAGCTTCTCAAGCTGGGCGTTGCCATCACCCCGCGTAGCATTGAAAATCTCTTCAATGCCGCCTGTAATAATTTGAAGCGCGGTCCAACATGATGTGTAATTGTCACCTGACACCTTCGTTAAAAATCCACGAATCTGCCGGAGCTCCTCTCCCGATTGCCGACGCATGACCAAACTCAGCGAGGGACCAAGAGGAAGGGGAGCAGACAGCCATTGGCGGCCGAATGGAATGATTTTAATTTAATTAAACAACTTCGCCGTTTATTTAGTCTCAGCCACCGAAGAACTGCGCTGGGCCCATGGCCTCGGATAATAAATGGCATCTGTACGTATGTTCCGAACAGACAAAATGTCCTATGACGACAACGAAAATGATGCTGCTGCTCCTGCTGAGAGACGGGGTGCTTGTGCTGGTGCTGGTGCTTCTGCATTCGCAGACCGCATAAGAACCGTTTTATTTGCCTCGCCGAGGCCAAGGGACTGGCTGCTACTTAAAGTGATATGCTTTAGAGTCGTCCGCAGAGCCGTCCTGCTGCTGCTGGTGGATGGGCACCAATCGGCGGCGGCGACGGCGCAGAGTGCGAATTATTTTTATATCTTTTATTTGTGAAGTGGTTTCTCATGTTTCACTTTTGTGGCACTTTTGCTATTTCTCCTTCGCTGCGCGTCTCCGCCGAGGATGCGTACCACAATAAGAACCGGCACATCGTGCGAGCGGGAGCAGGGGCAGAGGGAGAACAGATTTTCATAAATCAAATAATGGATTAACATTTATTATTGCCCTGGTAATGGTAGACAAGTCACACCACCGGAGCTAGGCTTTTATCATCCATAGAGACGTTCGATTCGATATCGCGGTGGATTTCCCTATGCATTCCAGGCACTGGCTGGGCCTGGGACTGGGACTGCAGCCTGTGCGCCGACGGAATGAGTCTACTCTCGACTGCTAGCCGGACGGTCGGTTGGTTGGTTGGTTAGTTAAGTCGTCGCGTCAATTTATTACATTCGGTAATTAGGTGTGCATAGTGGTGTTCGTCGCGCACTGCGGATCTGCATCCGTGGCTGTGCCTGAGAGGAGACAACAATTCGCTACGGGGACACTGCACACTGCACAGTGCACACTGTTCGAGTGAACTGAGAGAAAATTGGAAGTGATTATAGAAATGTCTTGCGATGAGTGACTTTATTGCTGGAGACGTTATTTTTATGGGATAGATTTAGAAAGTCATCGTTTCAGTCGCACACACAGAGACACACAGCAGTATCTTCAATATCTTGTCTGAATTCACGTTCTCGGAGCGCAGATTGCAATCAAGACCGAATGGCGAGGTGATCGCTTCGATAACCTATTAAAGTGTTTCCTATCGCGTATACTTAATGGTTTTGTTATTTTGTTCATTGCGATGCGTTGGATGCTGGGGAACGACGTGTAATCTCGACTGGAATATGGTGCGGTGGACACCACGTCGACAAGCGACAAGTTGTTTAATATATTCTGACAGTTCAATAAAATGTCCCTTTGGCACTAATCGCTTATTTAAACAAGAATCTAATGGTTATGCTGTGGGATTCATGAAGACGGTGGAGATGGCTGGGGTTGCTGTCGGAGGGACACTTGAGGCGGCCTTCAAGGGCTTAATGCAGACTAGGGGCCTTCAAGGGCCTTCAAGGGCTTAATGCAGACTAGTGCAGGCTTAATGCTATAATCTCTGTCAATAGTCGCAATTGAATCGATAAGACAACGGCACAAGTGACACTCATTAAGCTCAATCGAGGCTCTCTGGGATGTCACAAGGTGCTGATAAAAAATCCCTTTTGGGATTCACACAGAGTGAGAGTGAGGCTGATTTATTTCTATTTGCAAGTGGTTTGCTCTGGTGCCACAAGGTTACCAATAGACCACTGTTCCTGTCTATTTTCTGGTTGAACTGGGTTGAACTGAACTACTCGCTCGTCATATGATGCAAATATGAGACGAATGGCCAAGGACGACAGAGTCGATGCTTTAAAAACTAGTGATATTATGGGATGCCACAAGGTAACCACCAAGAACCTATTCACTTTTTGTAGAAAATTACATCAGGAAAGGCTGTCTCTTCTTTCGGTTGGAAGCTTGGAACAAATACAGATGAATGACTCGGATTATGGTCGAACAACGAGTGTTTTCTGAGACAAGGTTACCATTAAGAAAGTGTCTTATTTGTTTTTAATTCTTAAAAACTACTTTCCTCATCACTGAAGCTATGAGACAAATAAGCAAGAGTGTTGTCTTCGATTGAGAACAATCGTCAAGTGGTTTACTGAGGTACCACAAGGTAGCCAGTAGGAAACTGTTTTATTTTTTCTACGAATCCTTTGCCAATCGTCACATGATGCAAATATGAGATGAATGCCAACGGATGACAAAGACATGTAGATAAAAAGTGAGTGATGTTCTGGGATACCGCACGGTTACCACTGGAAACGTATTTTTTTCTGAACTCCGTGTGGAAAAGCTCTCTTTTCTCTTCCATGGGACAAATGGCTAGAAATGACTCAGATGATGATCGAATAACGAATAGTTTTCTGGGACACCACAGGGAAACAATTCTCTTCATTTTAAAACGCTCCGTCTTAAGATCTTGTAACACCTCACAAGTGGAACAAAAAGGACAACTTGGCAAGACTCATGCGGATTTAGTTGAAAAACGGGGGGATTGCTAATTTACCACAAGTTTACCAGTAGGACACTGTTCTGTACTCTTTTTCTGGACGAATCCTTTGTCAGTCGTCACTTGATGTCACGTGGCCAAAGATAACACACAACTTTGAAAAAAAAAACGAGGGATCCTCTAGAGGTGTCACAAGGGTACCGCCAGGAATCTCTCATCTCAGCTTCAACCATGAGCCAAATGCAGATAAAAGACTAGGATTATTAACGAATTCCATGTGGTTTTCTCGGTTACCACAAAGGCACCACAGTGAAACAATTGAGTTGCTTTTTTTTGAGAAACTCGTAGTCACTCGCCATTTGATGCAAAATTCAAAGGACTGCACAGACATGGTGCTAAAAATGAGTTATCTACTGGGATGTCACGGGAGCACCACCGGGAACCTGTTCTATTTTTTGCTTAGAAAATGCCGTCGGAAAATTGTGTGACCCTTCACGGCTAGAACCATGTGACAACGTCGAGAAGAATGACAGGATAAGCTCAAATAACAAACAATTTTCAGCGATACAACAAGGCAGGCAGAGGGGACCAGTTCTGGGTTCTGTGTTGTGTTCGGCTGTGTATTCATTATATCAAGTTTGTGTTCCATTCGCAGTAACGACCCATCAAAGCCAGAACGACCTGCTGAATGGGAAAGTCTGACAACGTTTCCTCGTTGCCCATTACTAGCATTTAGCACATTTCTATTGATGCTGACTGAAGTGAAGTGTGGCTGAAGTGAGGAAGCGTTAATACTCCGCACTGTTGAATCTACGCCACAATAACGCCTCAAATTACACCCATGTGGCCTAAGCAACAAGTACCTTCCGGGATGCCCCCAGGAGACCACAAGAGACCTATTCTGCTTTTTGGAACAAACAATGCCTGGGCATCATGTATGTTACTCCCTACAGCAGGGGCTATTAGGTAAATTACATAGACTGGCACTACCAACACTTTAGTAGCGTCTTATCTTCTGGAATGCCACAGGGTTATTACCAGGAACCTGTCTATTTTTTGGAACAAACAATATCTGGGCAACTATGTTACTGCCTACTGCAGGCTCTATTAGGTTAATTTCAACGAATGGCGCTGGTAAAGCTTTTGTAGCGTCTCGTCTTCTAAAATGCCACAAGGTTATCAATAAGGATATGTTCTTGCTGAAATCTTTGTCACCTCCAATCTATCACAACGAATGCCATCGTCAGAGTTTGAGAAGATTACCACTCTTTGGAGTGCCACACGGTTACCGCTGGGATCCTACTTTTTTGGAAAAATTTACAGATTCGAATGAACTGACCTCAGAAGGCAACGGAAATTTAAATATTACCCAAAAATTCATCAAAACGACCCACACTTCCCATACAATCCTTTTTGGAATGCACTTCCTCTCCTGACCACCTCACCACAGGACTTCTGCCTTTCGACTGCTCTTCCTTTATTCAACCGTTACTCATACTTTTGTTTGTCCATAAATTATTATTTATGCCACAAAGTGCATTCCACTTGTGTGTACCCCGTCTGTAGGTAGTACTCGTAAATAATATAAATGCCTACTCATTAGGCTGACTTTACACTGCACGCCATGTGGTAAATTGAGGTTCAGATCTTCCCCGAGATTGTGTCCCTCTTTCGCTCCCTGTGCGTGTGTGTGTGTGTAGCTGGAGACATGCGTGAATACATTCCACATCGTCTCTCGCTCTGGGTCGTCATGGCATTTGGCACAAAAGCCGGACTCACACTTGTTCGGTTGTCAAAAACGGAAAATGTTTAACCGAAAAACGCGAAAACGCATCTACTGCGGGTGATTACGTGTGACTCCTTGGTGTGATGATCGGACAAGAAAAAAAACACCGAGAGGATAGCGGGTGAGAGAGAATAAGCCGCCGAATGATGGATGCCATTTTTGTTTCCAGTCGGATTCCTTGCGTGGGCCTTACCACACAACTCGGATCCCGATGGATCTCTCCCGCGATGCGGTTATTTATCGTTCGCCGTGCAAATTGATTAGCAGAACTAATCGCCGGAGTTCATAACATTTTGAGGGCAGATTTCACTTGAAAATATTTACACTCTTTTTTTTTGGTTTTTTGATTATCCTTTTTTTTTTGTGGTCGAAAATACGGCCGCAACTGGGAGGATGGTTTGAAAGCGTAGCGAATGCGGTTTTCGGGGATAATCTCTTTGTGTTGGCGAGGGGATGAGGGACATTTGATGTGTGTGTGCTAGGGGGAGCTTGGGTTTGTCTGACTACTACCGGCTGAGTGTGCAAGGAATGTTCGATTTAGGCACCGAGCAGCTCACACTGCCAAGGCTGTCACATAAAACAATTGGAATCTCCAAAGCCAAGGGAAACTTCGCGTGGTTGCACACTGTGACGAAAGCTTAGTGAAGATCAATGACTCAAGGGAATTTATTCTCTATGAGGAGACCCGAAGCTAAGATGTAACCATCCCTTCTCGTCCTCCCACTACATCCCATGAGTGCCATCCCTCTCCGTGGGGTTGGATCAATGCGTATCTCTGCAAAGCCTGACCTTCTACGCGTGGGACTCAAATGGATCCAATTATAATCTCTAGAAAGAAAACAAAAAAAGAGACCGGTGCTCTCTCACCGGCTGGAACTTCTTCCACAATAACTTCGGCTCCTGAAGTGCTGACGGATAAGGCGGCTCAAACCGTCTTAAAGACTGTCAAAGGCCTCGTGGAGCCTCAAAAACCAAGAACCTGCACGGTAACTCCCGCAAAGAGTTCTTGCCCGCGAAGCTGCCTCCTCCTTGAAGGTCCCAGGACCTTACTAGAAAAGATACAAGAAGAGGCGTCCTGCCGCCTGGATTCTGGAGCGCTTTAAAGGCATTCCCCCGGAGAAGCTGAACGAAAGTAGCAAACGATCTTTAGCTTGTGCAACAAAAGCAGTGAAAAGCAAATCACAAGTGGACACTACGAAGGGCACTACGTCCAAATGCGACATTTTCTTGCGAAAATCGATTGTTGGCTTCGATTAATCGAGAAATAACCACGGACGAGCGCGGTGAAGTATATTTACCTTATGAATGCAGAACTGAAGTTGTGTGACAACCCAAATTCAGTTAAGGATGCGTTAAGCAGGCCAGATGCTGATAAGTGGTTGGAGTCCATTCAGTATGCCAAGAAACCGCCACTCAATCAAGTTCAAGTGGATATCTATAATCAAACACGACAAGAACGAACTTCTGTAAGGACTTGGCTAGTAGGTCTCACTTCTGACGCCTCATACCGTCCTCGAGCCCTCTGAATTCTACTTCAGTCAGTTGAAATCCGCACCGCCACGAAGGAGAAGCTCCATAGTTCACCGTAGAGTGAGGAAAATATCCGCTTTCGGTCGGTGTTCAACCACCCTGATGACCAACTGCACCGACACCAGATATTGATTTTCTCCCATTATCTCAGCAAATTCACCCTCCTCCCCATCCAATCTTCCAGCCTGACCCCTTCTCACTGACACTTTCCATTCCACTCCTCTATCGAGCGCGGCTCAAGTGGTGAGCTTCGAGTACTCCGGTGTATCTCTTAATCTTTCGGTGGAAATCTTTTTGGCCAGAGGACCACTTCAGCGCGGCACTCGCACTCGCACTCGGCATCGTCTGTTCTGGGAATCATAGATTTTAACGCCGGTCCGCCATGATTTCACACAACAATTCCGATTCCCGAGAAAGTGTGTGTCTCTGCAGTCTCCACACCCGTTCCGTTTGTTGGTTCTTTCAATTTCAGACCAATTTATTCAAATATTGTGTGTCTGCGCGCCCCGAACCGATGGGGAACCGAGCGCCGCGGCAGGCGGTCTAACTCGCATTTGAATTCGAACTCAATTACAAGAGTTTTCGTGCCCTGTCCCCGCCCCCTGATTCGGTTTATTGAATTTACATGAGACGCGGGGCACCGTCGTCGCGTCGTGGTGGCGATTGCTCCGCGATCGCTCAGCGGGCCCCGTGGCTCGTTTGGCCGCGTCTCTCGGACCACTTTCGACTGACATTCGACTAAACTTCAAGTGACCACTTATGGGATTGAGTTGAAATTGACATCTAAAAGGAAAATTGCTTTCGACTGTCCGCCGCCGCCGCCGTCCCCGTGATATTTTGTCATCCAGCCGAGGGTGGACGGAGAAAAAATTGGATTAATATGATACTGATTAATGGCGCAGGTTGGCTGAACATTCCCGCTCAAGCGAGACAATGTGGAGTGGCGATAAGAAACTCGGGGCATGTTGGCAGAGCATGTCTCCTGCCATCGCGATGGCAATCGATCAGAGTCGACATTTGACAGATACAGTTCTTGAGCGGATAGCAAAGCAGTCTTTTGTCTGTCTTGCCGTGGCTCGGTTGTCGGACGGGGAGAGAGAGAGAGTGACTGGCCCACTTGACGGTGAAGTGTTCACAGTCGGATATGTGGGGTTTGAGGTTGCCAGCGGCACATAAGTGCGATATGAGGGCATTGGCGGTGCCTCACATGTGCCGCCCAGGTGTGAGTGAGTGGATCGATCGGTGGGGATGGTGGTCATGGTCAGAGGCAAAGACCGTGCGAATGGGAAGAGGAACGAGTGACAAAAGCCAAATTGCGACATTTGACGCTTCGGGCTTTCGCCACTGCGGGACAGATGTGTTATCTGGGAAGGCATCTGACGGGCGGATGGCAATGACCTCGTCATTCTTTTGCGACAGACGAAGCTGTGAACTTCCGGCACGGCTATTTATGGCCGTGACATTCGGACGAGAGAAATGAAAGGCAGAAGTCGTTACAGCTAAGACTGCAGAAAGAATGAGATCTACGTCGTCGTCGTGTCCAGAGCAGAGTTTATGAAGGTTTTGAAATCGAAAGTGGAGCTCGTTAGTGTTGGCTATTGTCGACGGTTCTTTTTCTTTGATTGAGTTCTTCAGATAAGACGAGGTCCGAATGAAGTCGCTGCTCTTGTGGAGTGGTTCTGGTGACGGGTGGGCTAGGAGTTTAAAGACATTATCTCCACCTCTGAGTGGAACTTATTTTATTTACAGCCAAGCGGCAAAATCAGATATTCTGGCAACGAAGCTGCTTAGGCATTGCAGACAGAGTAACAGCGAGGAATCCGGGATAGGCTGAAAGTCGAGTAAACACGAAGGCTAGCTGGCATCTCTAGCAATACCGACTAGACGAAATGGCCCCAGATAGAGCGAGAGCTCCATGGTTTGGTATGAGTATTGCAGCAACAACTGGGGCTCTATGGCAGAATGAGATCAACATCATTGATCGGCTGCAAAGCTCTGGCATCTATGCATCTCTATGCATGTTAATAGGAATTCTGTGACACAGATACCCATGAATGCGTTTGAACAAACTCAGAGACAACGAAGAAACAGAATCTAACCAACGACGGTTCTGCAATTACCCAGCCTTAGCATAGCAAAATCAGGCAGTTACTAGGAAAGCACTACTTTGAGCTGGATGACTTATTCGTGTAGGTCTTTCACGGACAAGGACACCACGGATCGAATAAGGTGATCTTAGTGAGTCACGGCCACAAGGACGATCTTTTAAGCGCCTGCCCGACTTAAGGCTTGGCAAGATCCCCCAAGGCACCAAGAAATGTGTCTAGTTATGAGGGGTGTCCACTATTGAGGGGTTCCCGTTTAAAGGGACTATATCTCCTAATCCGGGCACCATTTTGTGGTGTCGATGCAATATTTCAGTTAGCTGACGGGCCTAAATGGATTTTTTTTCTTTAAGTGAGGATGGTGCTGCATGCCTCTGCTCCTTGTCAAAAAGTGCTGTGCAGTGTGACAGTTGAAGCCACATCTTCAAGCCGATGGATTGTTCAGCTACCTTGCGATACTCTACTGCCATTACTGTTTCATTGTGACAGCCAGATGTGCCTGCAGATCGGTATAGTCGCAGTGTCTTTGGCAAAATGATCGCAGAACCCTCTGCAACCATACTCAATCTTTTTTTGGGCGGTTACGTATAAGACTATACCTGTTTGGCCTATTACCCTGTTGTCTTCCTACCCCTATGTTGCGACACTCATTCCCGGAGAATCTTTACCTCTCTGAAAAGCCAGAGCTGTGAAGGCCCCTCCGCTATGGCAGTCTATACCGAACAGCATGAGGAATAGAATATCTCCGAGTGATGCCGTCAACATCGATCCAAGTGATCCTGTCGTTCCTATAGAAGCTTGATCGATTCTCTTTACATGAAACCACAATCTGAACATCAACCAATAAGACTTTAGTGTCTCGAATCTCACACACACGGAGCTTCACTTGGCTGGAATAGGCGAACAAACGCCAAGTTATCTTCCAACGCGAAGGATAATCCTTTCAATATTCAAAGCTGACCAAAAGTCTGATTTTGAGGTTACTCATGCTACTTGTTGACAAGAGGACCCAGCATCTCTTGCGTGCCTTCACAAACGACGCGCCGTTTACGATGACTTCGATAGAATACTTGTCACGGAGTCCTCCTAGTTCCAGCGAGACATCATCTTGGCGCATGGTACTTAGCAATTCAGGCGAGGATCGGTCCAAATCAAGCTGATAGCCCAAAAGCAAGCGTCAGCCTTTAATAACAGACTTACCTCAGGGTTGTAGTCTAATCCCGCTTCTTTTTTTCGACAAATTTCTGACTACTGATGCTATTCTCTCGAACGACATTCTTACGTACTACACATGACTTAAATGTTCAAGCTTCTGTAGAAATGACTGAGATTCGAAGGTGTGACAAGAGCCTGCTCAACACAATCGAGGAAGGAACGAAGACTAACCAGGGCGTTGAAACAGTGGTGATGGGAGAGCGTCTCAGCAACTTGATGGGGAGGGCGTGCTAGCTAGATGAACATGATTATTAACACCAGCCTGCAGAGCCCTCCAAGCGGACCAGACGTTTTTTAAAATTCCAGTCAAAGCTCCATGTTTCAACACGAGCCCCTGATCCGCACTCAATGACTCAATCAGAAGTCAACCCGACCTGCCTTGAGCACACGGAAGAAACAACCAACGACTTCGACTGCAGACGACATTCCTTCAATTACCGCCGCAAATTAGTCAAACGAAGCAAAGCCACACCCTCCTTCGTCTGGCCGCCGGCCACTCGTCATTTGTCCAGCATTTTCAAAGCGTCGCGTTCCCCCCTGAATGGCATTCCTCGCAGACTGACTTTGCAGCCGAACGTGCTGTCCCCTTACGAGCAGACCCATAAATCAGCGCTGAAGTGCCAGTCATCGGCACAATAGATCGCGGCCAGAATGCAAAACCGAACCGCCGCTCCACAATCACGCACGGTCCACATTTGTCACGGTTAAAAAGGGAAACGTTGTTCATTTACGCGTCGCATTGCGACCGGCGCGCCACTAAGGGCCTCGTCCTCGGGACCGACTTTGGACTCACTTTGCGCATTCCACGGGAGTTGCGCGCCCGCGGCCCATTAAATAATCATCGGCATGCGAATGCAATTCGCCCGTCACCAAAACATACAAGTGCCATCACTTACCTTGGTACTAGTGGTCCGTGGCGCGCCGCCCAGCGCGATGGCGTACACCTCGATCTCGTACGTGTCTACGCCGGATTCCCGGTCCAGTTCCTTGGCGGTCGAGAGGATGCCCAGCTTGGTGTCGATGTCGAAGAGGCGGTCAACCTGTTGGTTCGCACCGCCGTTGCCGCCAACACTTGTCACGTTCGTCACGTAATACTCGATTTCGGCGGAGCTCAGACGGGCGCTCACCGTGAGGATGCTCGTACCGGTCGGTTCGTTCTCGTAGACGCTTCCGATTTGCTCGCGTTGATCGAATACCGGCCCGTTATTGCTGAGCGATGTTGCGATGATGGTTATGTAAGCGTCGGAGCTCTTGCGTTCGGATTGAACCGCTTCGTCGGTGGCCTTCAGCGCCAGCTGGTAGCGCACCTCGGGGGTGGCGATCGAGCGTCGCAGAGAGATGGCTCCGGTGTTGCGATGGAGCTTGAAGAGGTCCGTGTTGCCGCTGACCATCTCGTAAGTGACCAGGCCGTTGGTGCTCGAGTCGGCGTCGCGGGCGTTCACGTACATGATCACCGAGCCGTCGCGGCCGGGCGTCACGTGGTTCTTGCTGTGCAGCGGCAGGATGGCCGCGTTCATGGACACGAAGACGGGCGCGTTGTCGTTGATGTCCTCGACGATCACGGTGACCAGCTTCTCGGCGGAGAGCCGCTTCGCGGGCGGGTCGGCCTGGTCCGTGGCCACCACCGTCAGGCGGAACGTGTCGATGGTCTCCCGGTCGATTTGGCGCAGCGTGTGGATCACTCCGGTCGATGGATTGATGCCGAAGTGCCGTCCGCCGCTGACTTCCGGTTCCTGCTTCGCTATGGCGTACGTCACCTTCCCGTTGGCCCCGGAGTCGGGGTCCTCTGCGGTCACTGTCACAATGGGCGTCTTGATGGCGATGCCCTCCTTGATCTGCCGCACGATGGCCGTGTTCGGGAAGCTGGGCGGGTTGTCGTTCTCGTCGACGACGTTCACGGTGAACATGATGGTCGTCGACAGCCGGGGCGTGCCTCCGTCCGAGGCTGTGATGTTCAGGACGTACGTCGTCGTGTCCTCGTAGTCCAGCGCCTTGTGCAGGTACAGCGACCCGCTGATGGGGTCGATGTGGAACGTGTCCTTTCGATTGCCGGCCGATATCGAGAACGCCACCTGGCTGTTCACGCCCAGGTCCGAGTCGCTCGCCCTGAACCGCATCAGCTCCGTGCCGATGGGACTGGTCTCCTTGACCGAAATCTGCGTGTCCGTCTGCGTGAACTCGGGCGCGTCGTCATTCTCGTCCAAGACCTCCACGCTAATTGTCGTGCTCGCCGACAGCTGTCCCTTCAGGGCGGCGTCGCGCGCCACCACCGTCAGCTTGTAGGCCGCCTTCGTTTCGCGGTCCAATTGGCGCGCCAGTGACACCTGACCCGTGGCGTCGTCAATCGCGAAGCGCCCGTCCTGATTGCCATCGGTGATCGAGTAGTACACGTCCCCGTTGAGGCCCTCGTCCACGTCGATCGTGTACACCCGAATGACCTGTGTTCCGACACCAGATCCCTCCGATATCTGCACCTTGTACGGCGCCCGCAGGAACTGCGGCGCATTATCGTTCACGTCCGTAATGAAGATCCTCACTTTGACTTTATCGCGCAATCGCTGCAGTCCGTTATCGCTGACGATCGCCTCCACTTGCAGGAAGTTCTGATTCTGATTCTGCACCAGCTCCTCGCGGTCGAACGGATGCAGGGTCTTGATGAAACCGTTCCGCGAGTCAATGGTGAAGTCCGCTTCCTGCGATGACAGCGAGAAGATCAGCTCCGCGTTGCGGCCGATGTCACGATCGTATGCGGTCAGCTTGCCAACGAACGAATCGACGGGCTCGTTCTCCGGTATGCTGAAGGTGAACGTCTGATTGGTGAACTGCGGCGCATTGTCGTTCTCGTCGATGACATGAATGATCACCGGCACCACTGACGATCGGGACGGCTCGCCGGCGTCCTTACACGCGATCGTCAGCGAGTAGTAGTCCTTCTCCTCGCGGTCCAGCTGCGACTTCACGAACAAATAGCCGTCGGGGAAGATGCCGAACTTTCCCTCGACATTTCCCTCGATGATCTCGTACGATATCCGTCCGTTTGCGCCCAGATCGGCATCGGAGGCGGCCAGCGCAAAGAAGCGCGCATTCACCGGCGTCGACTCCAACAGAGATGTCTCGTAGGAGGTATGATCGAAGACAGGTGTATGATCGTTAACATCGGCTATTTGAATGGTGATGGTGTTCTTCGATGAGAGCGGCGGCGTACCACCGTCGGTCGCTGTCAACTCGACGTGCAGCACTGTCCCCGGCTCGGCGCGGATCGGCCGATTCAGGTACAGCACACCGGTTGCTGCGCTTATGCGAAATTGATCGTCCGGATTGTATGTTAGACTGTAGGAGACACGACTATTAATTCCCGAGTCTCTATCACGAGCCCGTGACAAGTAAACCTCTTGACCAACAGCGGAGTTCTCCGGCAGAAGGATCTCGTCACGATCGTGGGCAAAAATTGGCGCATTATCGTTTAGATCTAGAATCGATATGTTCACCGTGGTGCGGCCGTACGCCAATCCGGAGCGAGCGACGACCGTAAGGATGTATTGAATCATCGATTCACGATCGATCCTCTTCGATGTGGTTATGACCCCGGTGCGACGATTTATTTCGAAATTCTCCTCGGGATCCCCGTAAACAATGGCATACTCGATGGCTGGCTGTTGTTTGCCGCTCGCCGCTGGCTGCTTCACCTGAACGCGGCCCACCTCGCGACCGATCTCCGGATTCGGGCTGCTCTCATGATCCTCGGTGATCTGGAATTCATATCCAGTGAAAGAGTCAAATTCCAGACTTTCCATTTTCGATTTTTTCAGTATCTCGACGACGGCGTCGCGCTCCGACCGGCGATCGCCGTGATCCTTCGCCGATATGATCAGCTTGTAGAGGGCTTTGTTGCCGCCGTTGTTGGTGGTGCCGCTTGTGCTGCTGCCGCCGGTGCTGCCACTAGCCGCGGCCTGATTCGGTTGTCGTGGACTGGCGCGCAGGCTGATCACCCCCGAGCGGGCGTCAATAGAAAATAGACCATCGCCTCCGCTCTCCAGGTTGTAGGTAATTAAAGCATTATCACCGAAGTCACGATCGGTGGCGGCTACCTTGAGTATGGATGCACCGATCGGTGTATCATCGGCGATCGTTTGGAAGTATTGCTTCGGATAAAATTCCGGACTATTATCGTTGATATCCTCGACGGTTAGGTAGACGGTAGCCGTTGATGATTGCGGCGGTGCGCCCTGATCGCGAGCCACCACAAAAATCTCATAATGCGCGATCGTCTCACGATCGAGCTGATGCTTGGTGGTTAATTGACCAGTCAACGAGTCAAGGGCGAACTGATCGGGGTACTTTTGCTGAACGATCGCTGGTAACGTGTAGGTGACACTGCCGTTCGTGCCCTGATCGTGATCGGCTGCCGTTAGCATGGCGACCAGTGTCTGCGCGGGGGTACTCTCGCTGAGGCTCACGTTGATGTGCGGTTGGGAAAATTGTGGCGCCTCGTCGTTCTCATCAAGAATGGTGACTTTCAGCTGGGTGTATGCCCACTTCGGATTGGGGCCGCCGTCCCGTGCGGAGATGCTCAGCTCGACGGTGCCCTGGATTTCACGATCTAGTGCGGCGCGTGTTGTTATCAGTCCCGAGGCCGGATCGATGTTGAACCATTGCTTGTTGTTGCCCGAGACGAAGTCGTAGAAGATCTGCGCGTTGACGCCGGTGTCCTCGTCGGTGGCGGTGATGCTGGCCACGTAGGTGCCCGGCGGTGCCAGCTCGCTGAGCACGGCCGAATACTCCGACTTCTCGAACACCGGCTCGTGGTCGTTGACGTCGTTCACGTGAATGATGAGGTACGCTGTGGCCGTCCGCTGCGGACTGCCCTTGTCGATGGCCACCACCGTCAGGTTGTACTTGCCGATCTCCTCCCGGTCGAGGACGCCGTTCACGCGGACTATGTCAAAGCTGGGCGTCTTCTCCAACCGGAAGTGCTGCATCTCGTTGCCAGAGATAATACGAATGCTGGTGTCGCCGTTGAGTCCCTCGTCCATATCCACCACGGAGACCGCTGCCACCACACTGCCGTTCGGTGCGTTCTCGTCCACGGTGGCGAAGCTGCCCGTCGGCGGGAAATACTGAAACCTTATCACCGGATCGTGATCATTGGTGTCGACCAGATTCACGGTGACATAGGTGCGTCCGTCCTGACGCGGTGATCCATGATCACGGGCGAATACCGTGAACACGCAACTTTTCGGACAACTGCTGCCCGGCCGCGAGTACGTCGGGCAGTTCTGCTGCGGACACGACAGCCGTTCCGTCGTCGAGATGACACCTGTCTCGGGGTCCACGGTGAACTGGGTTTCCGTATCGGACAGATAGTATGTGATCTTGCTGTTATCACCCAGATCGTTGTCGGAGGCCATCACTTGGAGAACCGGTGTGCCCGGCGGTACGGACTCATTCAGCGAGACGATGTAGTCGCTGTGATCGAATATCGGCGGATTGTCATTCACATCGACAATGGTCACATTCACCTGCAGGTACCCGTGGCGCGGTGGATTTCCGCCGTCACGTGCCGATATGTTCAGCCAGTAGAATCCGCGGCTCTCGCGGTCAAGCTTTCCCGTCGTCTCCAGATGCAGGTATGACACATCGCCGCTAGGATTAGTGGTCACTGCCAGCCGAAACTTGTCGTCGTGATTGCCGTCCACTATGCGATAGTCATCGGTGACGCTGTTCACGTCGATATCGCGGTCCGTTGCGGCGTCCAGCAGGAGGCGAGTGCCCGGTGCGGCGCTCTCCGAGAACGAAACCGCTATACTGGGTTCCGGAAACTCTGGCGGATTGTCGTTCACATCGAGCACAGTGATGCGCACCTCAATCGGATAAGTCGGCTGGCTCGACAGCACGACCAGATCGTACCGCTCGCGCATTCCCTCCCGATCCAGCACCATATTCGTCTTGATCTCGCCCGTGTTCTGGTCGAGGGTGAATTCCCGTGGCGGTTCGTTGAACCGATACGTGAAGCCCTGTTTGGTCGGAATGAAGCCGACCTCGGTGCCTCTCGGCTGACCTTCGAGGACCTCCAGTTGAACGCGCGTATCAACTGCTCGCGACTGCATCTGTGCACTGCCGTCCGCCGAGGATCGTCGCCGCGGAAATGCCGTGTACTGTATCGATGAGGAGAGCCCGCCCGGACCCGGGCCCGGCACGTGCACTCCATTCACGGCCACACAGAGCAGACTGAGAACACCCACTGTCACTGGCAGCAGCCATTTGCTGGCGAAATGTCTCGTTTTCACTAATGTCGTTGTGCTCGTCGTCGCTGTTGGACTCCTCGATGCGTTTGTTGCTGCTGTTGATTTCGCTTTCACTACTCCTCCTCGGGATATGACACTCATTCTGGGCACCGATTCTATGATCAATCGGCTGCAGAACGTCATAATTGAATGCGTGCACAAGTTTTAGATGAATTTTGTTGCTTTTGGCTTTTGTACTTTTGATCTAAACATTGATCCATCAGGCGACGGAACACGACGGATATTCACTTCCAGATTGTGGAATTCCCTTTTCGAATACGATTGTTGTTGTTGTTGTTTGTTTATGTTTTCGCGACACGATTACGGTAAATGCGAGCGACACAGAACGAGAGTGCACTCTCATTCGATAGATGTTTCCGCGACGTTACCACGAAACCGCGCCATCACGCGTTGTACAGACGAACGAACGAACGGATTCACGAATATTTATTTTTTCTTTTCTTTCTTTCGGTGTATCGATGCGGGTTATATATTTTTTTTTCTCAGATTTAACACGATATCTTTTTTTTAAACTATTCACTTTTTTTTCTTCAAATTCACACGATTTTTTTGCTATTTTTTCATTTAATTTATTCTACACTTCACTAGTTTTCATATCCTTGTGGTTCACGGTGAAGGGCTTCACTCCATGCCAGAAATTCTGAAAAGAGAAAGAAAACAAGGAAAAGTTGGGTTAGTTTGGAAAATTTTTGATGGTTTTTTGGACGACCCATTGGCAGTTTGGATGCAACTCAACACTTGTTCTTCGCTTCGATTCGATTCGATTCTTTGGATAAACTTCGACGGAGGAGGATCAATTTGAGGGTGAGGCTGGGCTAAGGCAACAATTTTGTCGTGGCGAAGGAGCGTGAAGTCAATTTGATCGTTTTCAAATGTAATGTAATCAAATTAGAAAATACTTAGTTAAAGCTCAGAGTTAAGGGAGGAAAGGCCCCATTCGGTCCCAATTAAACAGGAATACAACACTGGATACAGGCGGAGCCAGTGCCAAATTTCGAGTTGCGTAGCTTTCTTGTCTTTTTTGGGCAAAATAAAAGACTATTTAGATTAATGACAAGAGTCTAGTCAGATGTCTACGGATTCAACGCCTAAGATGGCTAAGCCATGTTGAGCGCATGGACAACACTGCTCCAGCCCGAAGAGTCTTCGACTTCGAACCAGTGGGACAACGCAATAGAGGACCACCACGGAGCCGATGGCTCACTCAACTGGAGAAGGCTCTCAACCAACTTGGAGTGCGAAATTGGAGGCAGCTGGCTAAGGATCGTGCCAGCTGAAGAGGCTTGTTGGCTGAGGCCCAGATTCACCCCGGACTGTAGCGCCATAAGATGAAGAAGATTTAGATCAATTGTTCAAATTTATATATTTAGTACAGTGGTGGTCCAATACACCGAATGATCGATACTAACATATACTGACTGTGGAATACAACGTACGTTGACATCGATTTAAAGAAAGTGTTTGTTTCTTTACACGAAGCAACTCTCTTGACTGTGGAATGATGCGCGGCAATATTTTTAATTTTTCAAGTTTCGATTAGTTCACATTTTCTCTTTGTTTTTTCAGGTGTATGTGCCGATTTTGATCATTGTACGTTAAGTGTAGTATTAAGAATATAACTTATAATAACTAGAACACAAATAGGTTCAAAGAATCTTCGAATCCGAACTTGTCGGGCAACGCAACAGAGGACGCCCGCGTTTAAGGTGGCGCACCCAAGTGGAGAAGGACCTCAACCTACTTGGTGTGCGAAACTGGAGACATCTAGCCAGAGATCGCGCTAGTTGTAGAGGCATGTTGGTTGAGACCCAGGTCCACCCCGGACTGTAGCGCCACACAAAGAAGAAGAAGAAATAGGTTCAATAATTAATTTTTAAAATTCAGTATACTCCCCGATAAGTCTAGATTGTGTGAATATTCGTTAAAAACTCTGACTACTCTTGTAAGAGGGTTCATTTCTACCACACGCAGTGTTATAAAATTTTTCAAATAACAATTGTCTAGTACGGAGTGGGCAAGCAAAATTGAACATTTTCAAAAATATCCTTAGCTAACATAACTTTGTAGATCTTGCGTCGTGTAGTTTTTAAAATTCTTACACCAAGCAATTGACACCTCGTCAATTGAGTGGGTGAAAATTCCATTGCCTTTAAAGAATTATGAATTTGATGCGTTCAGAATATGTAACCAAATTAGAATTCCACCTGTTCGTCATCCCTCCAAAGAGGAGTTGGTAAAAGAAACTATAGAATGGCAAAATTTGGGTGTTGCTTATGTCAACCAATGGACCAGAAAGCGATTTGCCTAACTAAGCTATTTTATAGAAATAGCTTGCTGATCAAAATTGTGTTCCCAAAAAGGCGATGCACTAAAGGAGCTTAATATTTACGAAGATGTTTCACTTATTTTGGTAAAATGTTTCAGCAGTTGTGATTCACAAGAGGAGGATAACATTCTCTGTCAGTATTACGAAGCCAAGAAGGTCGTAGTAACAAGCACGTTGACTCTTGTCAAAAATATTTTCCCCCAGGTTAGACTCACTTTGAAAGTTTTTTTCCAAAAAAAAAAAAAAAAACATGTTTATTTAAGAAGGACATGTACAATAGTATTATTCAAAGTATTGCCTATCTGAAGATATGACTTTTTCAATGACAAATTTTTGCAATAACAATGGTTCAATGGAATAATACAAGTTACTCCATTTCTTAAAAAACCACGAAGGTATATAAT
>OU744317.1:15637205-15834603 GCA_916610145.1 Eristalis arbustorum
TGATCAAATATGTATATCAGAATAGCCTTTGAATAAACTGACTTTCTGTCGGGCATCATTCATACAACTCATAATTCCAAACAGAAAAAGGTTTCGAATATAATTTCTTTAATTTTTTTTTTCCGGATAGTTGAGTCTTTAAGTCCAGGAGAATAAGGATCTCCGCCGGAATTAATCCCGCTTGACTTCCTAGGAGTCCAGGACAATAAATTTCAAAAATTTGTGTAAATTATCAGTAAGTTAGGTTCAGTACGCAGGAAGACATGTTATGGCAAGTATGGCTTACGCCCTAAATTCCGTCCGATGTCCACATGTTCAATCAGTTCTTGATACCATTTATTGTGGAGCAATGTTTATGAGTTCCTTTTTAAAAACTTTGAAAAGGGAGAGTAGCGGACTGTTTGAAGATCATTGAATAAGTATTCTTCAAGTGCTCAATGTGCCCAGACAGTTGGTTTCTTCTCTTCTACTGAAATAATTATCTTGTTTCACTTCATCGTCACAGCCCCATGCATGCATAGTCCTTGACAAGTCGCATTATCATGATATTTCAGACGACTGTATGCTGTGGGTGCTTCAACAACCATAGCTACCCTTTCCAATTATCTGGTGCCCCCAAGACCACACTGCACTGCTAGATATAATCCATAAGCGAGCGATTGAACTTATAGGAGACATCAATATCACAAACTCATTAGACTCACTCGAACACGGACGTAACGTGTCTTCTTTGTCTATGCTTGATATGTTATTGCAATTAACAGTGATCAAACGAGTTATCCAATTGCATTCCTCTACTCCATGAGTTTACCAGAAATAAGGATCTCCTTACCCTTAAGCCTGCTTTCAGACACAGAGTTAAATTTAGAGAGTTTTAAGCCGCACTACACAAATGAAAATGGAATGCTCTTCTAAGCAAATATTTGAAGACCTATGTGTACAGCTACCTCTTCTCTCTCTATACCTTCGTGCCGCACTTATAGAACTCTCTTGGAACATTTTGGAATTCTCGCACTAGTGAGTGCTCACAATCGTATCTTTCTTGTTGATTATTGTTGAAACTTGTCAACTTTACAGAAATACCCTGTATTCTTTTATACGCCAAACTTTATTAACGTCATATTTTCACAAATCATCCCTTCGTTCCATAATTTTAGAAACAATGGATTCCCAAATTGCAACAGAAATGAGTGATTTGAAAAACTTCATGTTGAACCTTCGCTCTGGAGGTTTGCTGAAATTAATCGAATCGAATCAAGTTCATTTTCAAGACAAGTACAATGAGGTGACTTTGAGAGCCAAGCGAAGTGAAGAAGAGCTTTCCCGGCAAAAATTGATTATCAAACAGAATTCGAATTTGATTGAGAAATTCCAAAATCAGTAAGTGCCCTGCTCCCTCACTTATCTCAGCAGATCCCATCAACCATGTTTCGCCCTGCGATTAGGTTACGAGAACTCTTCAATGAGAATGCCAATCTCCTAGAAAATCAACAAGTACTTAATGAGGAGAACGTTACGCTAAGGGAGCAACTGCAAAGTTCTGAAGAGATATTCGCTCAGTTAGACATCGCCTACGATCAACAGGTTTCATTGTTGACTAAGAAGATTCAAGACTTGGAAGCCGAAGTGAGGAACGCCGAGAGTATTCAAAATCAAGACATGAATCAGGTGATGCCGATCGTAGTTCGTTAGGGGTTATAATTTGAATCTGATTGCAGTTTGACCAGGCTCAAACTGAATTGTATGAAAAAATTGCCAAAATCGAGAAGCTGAATCAAGATCTTGTACAAAAGTTGGAAGCTAAAGAGAGTCAGCAAGACAATGAGAGCACAATGTTGACGGCAGCAGTTTCAAACCTCAACACACTTAACGTGGGCAACTGAAAATCGTTTATAATTGTTCGTTTTTATTGACAAACATAATTTCTATAGACCAACCTACAAGAGAAGATAAAGTGGATGGAGCAGGAAAATAGAGGTTTGCTGGAGCGCCTCGGGAAGGCAGTGAACGAAAATCAGCAAAAGAATGATCTAGAGGTACCGGTATTTGCTTAGCGCTCCCACAAGATATATTCATTCTTCTCCTGTCAGGTGGAAATCAGTAAACTTCGTTATGAGCTAGACTCAAAGGGGATTGAGCATCAAAAGGAAATATATTGCGCGACGAAGATCAGCGATGAACTAAAGGTAAGTTCCTAATATTTTAATCAGTTTCGTAGTGCGAATTTTTGTTTTCTCTCTCTATTTCTAAAAGGCTAAAGTAGATGATCTGAAGAAGAGGTTAACGTCAAAGGAGCAAGAACTAGAAGAGGTCTTCATCAAATTCAAAGAACTATCTCGGATTGCTTCTACTTTCCCAGAGCACCATCCACTGGTCTGTATCTAACTGAAAACGAAAACCAACCTTAACACTGTCCATTCCAGATTGGAAACTACTCAAAACAATCAAGTACAGACGATCCGAAAACAATTGAAAACTCCTCCGATTCGGATAGCTCGAGCATTTCATTTTACAAACCAGCGAAGTTGCGAAAGAGAAAGGCCGGTTCAGACGATGCTAGTGTCGTCAAGTGTTATGGGAAAAGCTTTGGCAATAATCGAAAATCTGTTGGTCCATTGAACGCCAACGGAAACGAGGGATCTTCGGTTAAAACGAGGAATCAAACATTTCTCGGATTTCAGCAGCATATTGTAAGGCTTCAACTGGCATGATCGATTTGATGTTGATGAATTGCAAAAATTCTTTCAGGTAATACCAGAGTCTCCTTACTCACCAGTTGTGAGCTCATCGGCTTTGACCAACCCCGACCAACAGTAGTTCATGAGAGTTTTTATTTTTTTAAAGTTTTAAGTGTTTTAACAAGTTTTGTTTTTATACCAATAATGGAGAATTTTTTATGTTTCGTTTTTTTTTCGGCAACTGTATACGAATATATTACAGTGGTGTTTAAAAATATATAAAATAAAATGTTTTTATTTTTTAATCTTGAAAACCAGCGATGCGTTGATTCCTTTTGTTGATGAGTAAATCTGTCTGCGCTTCCTTCATTTTTAGATCATTTTGTAGCTAATTTACGAACATTCCTTTTTCAACTTCCACATTTTTAATGCTTTACTGTAGACAAAAATTGAAGATCTGTGTGAACGGTTTTCTACAACAACTCCTGGGGTCAATGGAATAGGTCTGGCCAGACGTTTCTATATTGTATGCAGATATCATTATAGTCATTATATTACTTGCGCGAATTAGAAGGAAATTTCGAAGTAAATTATTATGGGTGACCAAAAAAAACGCATTGAACTGGAGGAGCATGAGCGAGAACAAAGGGATCAAATCAATACGGTAGCAGGCTCATTGAGGAAGTATGAGAGAGTGGCTCTGAAATCGAAGATCTTAGCGCGGTTTATGATGAGTTATATGTTCCCGGTGTGAAAAAAGAGCTGATGCGGAGCCAAATATTGTAGAAGGGGAATTATCGAAATTTAATTATGATTATGATGACGAGATGCTGGAACAGTTATAAACAGAAAACATTCCTCCGAGAAGTACTACTTGGCCAGTGATGGAACCAAATCAAAATCACTATAGACAGCTATAGTCTCAAAGTAGTGAAAGACTTTGTCTGCCCAGGCTCCAAAGTTAACACAAGCAATGATATCACCGTGGAGATAAAACGGACTATCGCGCTGGCCAATCGCTGTATTTTTGCACTTGAAAGGGCACTGAGGAATAAAGCCCTCTCTCGAAGAACCAAGATGTCCCTATTCACCTTCATAGTCCCAGTCCTGCTGTATGGCGCAGAAGCATGGACTCTAACTAAAGCGGACGAGGACATTCTTGGTCGCTTCGAGAGGAAAGAACGTCGGAATATCATCGGTCCCGTATGTACTGACAATGTTTAAGGGAGGACACCAATGCTCCGGTCCGAGAAGTCTTCGATTTCAAACCCGAGGAACAACGCAGCTAGGAGGGACCCTCAATAAGTTGAACGTGCGTGGCTGGAAACAACAGACCAGGCTAGATGCCGAGGCATGTTGGCTCAGGTCCAGGTAATCCCCGAACTAAAGCGCCATCCAAAGAAGAAGAAAATGGGACAAAATGGTACCAACATTCACCAGCAACAGGTCGTCTAACAGCACTCAGCACTTATTCGCTACACGAGACGAGGGATGCCTCGTAGTCGTCTATTAAAAAAGTGCTCAACAGGCATTTCAGAAATACAACGAAAATACCCCGACGAAGCAAGATCGTAGTCGCTTAATACAATCCACTATATTCGGCTTCACAGATAAAGTGACGAAAAAATCTGAGTCATTCATTTTATTGTCAACACTTCACTATAGCACTGAATTGGGTGGAACAGCAAGAAAGAAAGACGATTTCGACGTTATGGATCTAAGGTTGGCAGAAAATGCATGTAAATGACAGACGAAGTTTTTCTCCAGGAGCTTTTTTCTACAACATGACGTAGCAGCATTAGCATCTTTCCTTATTTTCAAAAAAATAAATGTTATGATTGCAATGAACAAGAACAATGCACGTCAAAATATTTTGAATTTTTTGACCAGATAGTGACCATCAGATCGAAGGAGTATATGAGTATTTTGCGTTCGAAGTGACTTTCGTTCTAATATTTCCTCGGATAACTATTGCAAAATATGATTCCACAACACAGTGCTAGCCAGACATTATATATATATATATATATATATATGGGGTGGCGCTACAGCCCATAGAGGGCCAGGGCCTAGTTTCTCAGCAAGCACTCGTGTTGTGCGTGCTATTGTTCTCTCACGAGTGGAAGGGACCTACAGTTTTACGCCGAATCCGAACGGCCAAGTTTGAGAAGCTTTTTCTAGACAGGAAATACTCTTTGAGCATTGTCAGTGACTCGAAAGAGGTGGGGCCGTGAAAAATTATTTCTGTCGCTCAGAGCTGGAATCGAACCTACGACGTCGAGGTTGAGGTCGACGCACGTACCCACAACGCCACGGGCTACCACCAGCCAGACATCAACGAATCAGAAAAATCAGAGCCCGTAATATGTCCCAAATAACAAAAAAAAAACATTAATTATTTCATTGAGTTCCATAAATTTTCATACGAAATGTACGAAGGTCCTGTACCTGCTCCACTGATAGAAAGGTTTCAAAACATCAATTGTATGATGATACAGCAGAGGAGGAAAACCTGATAACAAAAACGTCTACTATTAAAAGAACTGACGATATTAAGGTTTATTCGATTTAGATGATGATGATGAAGAAACGTTGCAAGAAGTTTTTGGAATGCAGGGATAGGGAAATGCCTAGTCTACCAAGTCTAGCAAACTAGCTACGCTTATTTATATGTATCGCTTTTCTGGTGCATAAACTCAGTCTCTATAGGTGCCTATTGTACGACAGACACCAGAAAATCAAAAGCTGAGACTCTAGTTATATATATATATATATATATATATATATATATATATAAGGGTGGCGCTACAGCCCATAGAGGGCCAGGGCCTAGCTTCTCAGCAACCACTCGTGAAATCAAAACTACGACATCGAGGTTGGGGTCGACGCACATACCCACAACGCCACGGACCACCACTCTAGTTATACGTCATAAATAAACTTTCAGTTGCATATTTCTATCGAGTATTCAATGCAAGCTTAGAGTAGCACCAACACGCAAAAGAGGTCAGCCATAGTCATTTCTCTCAACGATGTAGTCAGATCCACCATCACTACCACTTTCATTATAATCTTCAAGTTTTTTAAAAAAGATCAAATGTGTGTTGATCCTACAAAAACTACTGCATTTGATCAAATGGGCCCCTGGATTGATTGGAGATCAAAAGCCCGAGGTATATAGTAATTTTTTGTCATATCACACTTGAATTATATTAAAAAATAATAATAAATACAAATAATTTGCCTACTCTTGCCTATAAGCAACAATTTATAACAGCTAAACCAGGGTACATCGATCAAGTGTACGAAATTGATAGCACTTCATACTAATAACCAGACTTACAGCTCAAACTATGTACAAAACTTTTAGCCACGCCCCAAATAATTCAGTCTTAAAAGGTTTAATAGTTAGTTGTGGGAATTTGTTCGAAGGTCTACTCTCAGCTAGCTTTGACTTGTTCTTAATCGATCCACGAAAAATATTTCACTTCATACAAAATGTGTTAACGTTCTCAACAATCCAGCTTCAGGCGATGTAAATGTTTGATAAACGAACTTGTGACTTATAACATATTTGATCAATGTCTCACAAATTTCAAATCAAATTTGTTAGCTCTTTTTTAAAACGTACTACTTAAAAGACAGAAAAAATAATGAAATGTGCTTCACCAACATCTTCATCTCATGCAGACAACCCATAAAAAGACTACACCTGTAAACCCAGTCAGTAAGCTCATCGCCCCCACACACATTCACAAAATCATGCACAGCCGCAAAACGTCAAATGAGAAATGTCACAAAAATGAAAATTTCTGAAATGTCATCAGGTTGTCAGCAACTACCACCGGAGGTAGAGGAGCAGTTCATTTTCCTCGATTATTTTCCAACTGTGCGACCGTTCCAACAATCGACTTATCCCAAACAGAATTTCTGGTGCAAAAATTCCTTGTCTTTTTGTGTTTTCTTTTGCTGCAAGAAAAGTGATCAATTTCTCTCCCCTTCGGTTATCTCACGGGAACTTCTAAGAAAATGTCCAAATCCCCACGGAGTGCATGAAAATCAAAAGAAAGAAAAAAAAAGCAATCATTCAAGTGCAAAAAGGAAGAAGAAATTAAGTGAATCAGTGGTTGATTTTTTCGTGCTTCACAAAAAAGTCGGGGGGAAACGAATAAGTGACAAGAAAACAAAGAAAAATGGTTTCGCTTATAAAAAACCAGCTCCTAAAGCATTTATCTCGGTGAGTAGAGAGTTTTCACTTGAAAGCAAACATGAGAATATGTTGAAGAAAATCTTATCAGAATGAAAAAGGGAGAGCGAATTTGGTGGGATAATTTTTGTTAACGGCTGTTAGTGACGAGGTAGTGGCTTCCACCTTCGCACGTTTAGCGATCAGTGGGGTCCGTTACCAAGGGTGAATTCTGTTTTGTTGTGTGGCAGCAGAGGATAAGTGCGAGCCGGTGATAAAGAAAAAAAGGGAAGGAGTTTCTGGTGTCTTCGCTCATCCGCAGAGGAGTCCAATTGATTTTTCCATCACACGACAGCAGGGACAACGTCAACATTGGATTCCACCAGGCAACACACAACCTGTGCCAACCACAGACTCAACATCACCACCACCACCATCGCCATCGCAATCGCCACCCTGATGGCTCACACACCGTGTCTCGCAGCTCAAAACTCCATGTTCTACACACCGATTTGTTTGTATTTAAAAGTTAATGGGGTGTTTTCGGGTGCTCTAGGTGATTTGGGTGGTTTTTTCCTCACTGCTATCTGCGGGCGCTGGTGTGGTGGTGGTAGAGGCGGGTGCGTTCTCACGAAAGGGAAATTAGATTTTTTTTTCTCTAATTTGTTGCTTCGTCGTCGACTTTGTTGTCATCGCCGTCATCGTCATGAGGTAGAGAAATGTGACCGAGTAAAGGCTGCTGGCGCTGGGGTTGATTTTCGGTGTAAGTTGTTGCATCCCTGCACAATCGTGGTGGAACATTATTCACGGGGTTGCCACAAGGTCACATTTTATTCTTGTGTGTTATTATAATTGAATTTTGACGCTGAGCATTGCCGAAGGTGCGTGGACAGTGGAAATGTTGCTTTGTTTGGGATTTGCACCTAATGAATGAATTGGTGGGTAAACTCAATTCAGGTCAGGACAGTGAGTCGCGATGACTGAAGAGGGCTTTCGCATTGTTTTCATATCCTCAGTAGTTGGTAATTAAGCGCGCCTGTAGGGGGCACTTACAGCTCCCAGTTGAATGTGAAATGGAACATACGTAATGGACTTTAATTTGATATAATAAAAACAATTAAATTGCCTTACTTTAATCAGAGACGATGTGCCCTTCAATTAAAGTCTGATCAGTTTAGACGTGCACGAGAGCAGTGCTCACGTGGTAATTGCAAATGTCGTGCTTGGTTCAATGATGCACTCGTTATTGCAATTAATTTGTGGCAACGCGGAGTGATTGATCGAGAAAAAAATATTCACAAATGTTTCATCTCATGCAAGCAAGATTTTGTTATAGAACTTCGTTGACTTCCAGAAATCTGAGGTAAAGAGCATGGGCGCCGCTCATTATTCCCCTTTTTCCATTTTTTAGTGAATTGTGTTAGTTTCGATAGGATGAGTCCGATGTGCTTATCCACTCACTTCTCATAGAATATTCACAAGGGCTTCAGTGTTTAAGCAACACGTCGCACAGTGGATGGGTGTGGGTACACTTCTGGAGAGATTACAAAGTAAAGGGAACTTAGCCTTCATATTGGCCAGTATCGAAGAAGATACAAAAATGTCTATTCGTAATCGATCAGCAGAATTGGACTTCGCCAGAGTGCGGTTGGTTTTGAGTATGCATCCGTAAACCTATAAGTTCGCTAATGAATTAATAATATGGGTTGCGTTACAGCCCTTGGGGGCCAGGACCTAACTTCTCAGCAACCACTCGTGTTGTGCGTGCTATTGTTCTCTCACGAGTGGAAGGGACCTACAGTTTTATGCCGAATCTGAACGGCTTTGTTTGAGAAGCTTTCTCTAGACAGGACTACGTTTTGAGCATAGTCAGTGACTCGAAAGAGGTGGGGTCGTGAAAATTGTGTTCGTCGCACAGAGCAGAAATCAAACCTACGACATCGAGGTTGGGGTCGACGCACATACCCACAACGCCACGGGCCACCACTAATTGGGCGCTGATAATTTATGACGCACTTCCGAATTTGCACCCAACAGTCATATTCACGATTGAGAACATTTTTTGTCTTTGACATTTGTTGTTCAACAATTGTTTGGCGAGCCATTAATGCATTTTCAAGGATTGCCTGTTTGGTGAAGTTTTGGCAACAAGAGAGGATGAAGGGTTAACGTGAATGGTTTCTCTCTTTCTGCGCCCGGTGCTACAGTGTACCAGCGACGTCACGCTCCAAGTTGTGGACTGGAAATTTGGCGACTTGGTAATTGCAAGGGTGCGTGCAGCAATTGGCTCATGGATTTTTGTCCCGGTGTAGATCTATACAGGAAAGGAGAGAAACCCTATTCTTTTTTTCTAGACTAAAATAATAAACGACGAAGTCAACCTGGAATCCCGAACAAGTTAGCAATCATCATTCTGTACCAATTGCACTGGTAGCCTATAGCCGATGCACATAGACCTTTAAGCTTCCATCCAACAAACATATATAGTAAGGTGGGCCAAATGGAAGTACCAAATTTAATATAATTCCATGTATTATGGCTATTATTAGTAAGAACAAACATTCCCATAAATTATGAAATACAACGTCGTTCAAGTGGAATTCTGTAGCCCCAATTTGCCAAGACCTTGCTGGTGGATCCGGGGAGATGCTCACTGAAGTGCTTGAATCGTTTCCGGATTGTTGCCATAAACCATTGGCCCTTCACGGTTGGCGACCAAAAAATCGCAAGGAGTCAAATTGCAACTCCGATGCAGTCAATTGGAATCACCGAAACGTGCATAGGGTACGAAATTGGTCTGTAAGGCAAAGCGCGTCATCCTGCATGACACACAGGTCGTCCAAATCCATGTCTTCAATTTCACTAAACAAAAAAATTGCTTAATATGGCTCTGTAACGTCCTCTGTTCACCTAGCTTTGTTCCCAGTCGTATTTTAGAGGAAAATTTGTCCAACACTTCACAATACGCACCAAACTGTCATTCTCAGCGAATGCATCATTGGCTTTGGATAAGAACGTGTTTTCCGAGCTCAAGATGCGCCAATTGTGTTTGTTAGAAAGATGGTTTTCGCCCAATTGAAGATGTTCTAAGGCTCAAACGGCGAACTGCAAGCTTGTAAGCGAATAATCCAAAATGTCGATTTCACCTCAGGCTCCTATTAAGTGAAGTATTGAGCTGTTAAGGTTCGATGGCGAGTAAATGTCAGTGAATTGAATTTAACACTCTTGGCCACAGCCGCCGCATTCTCGTCTGTGAGCACCGTACGACTATGGAGAACGTGGGTGTTGTTCACAATCATTTTAGTCTCACTTTTTGCACAAAGTTGTGAACAGCAGAAGCGATAGATGCTTAATTTCGTTCAAATCTTTTTTTCAAAATGAGGCGCTGTTTTGTCTACGCAACACTTACTTTGAAATTACAATAAGTTTTCAATGTTCCCTGAAGTTCTTCAAGAGCAAAGTGTTTCATTTCGTTCCGCGGAGGTATGCGGTTAAGTAAAAGTAAGGTTATGGCGATTCTATTTGGTTATCTAATCTGTTCCAGGGACAATTTGAGTCTGAGTCAAATTAATGGCACTATCAGTGAAGTTGTCGATCAGTGGTAGTAGTCTGACTAAATGTGCTCTCGAATTGGCTGGCGGCTCAATAACCACACCTATCTGTCAAGATTTCTAGTGGAAAACAGCCGTCAGTGTCAAAATAACCTTTTTTTAAATAAACTACTGGATGGCTCAGTCTGTGTTTGTTCTTTGTGGTGACAACTTCATATGTACACCCATAGCTCTATTGCCTCAGAATTCCACCACTAATCACACTAAATGTGTCGAATTTCACATCTAATCACGTTTGGCTTGTTGTGGCATTCCTCCAATTCGTGTTCTAAGTGCAATTTAAAATCACGGCAGTTGACTCTACAAGTCCGGCGATGGACCTGAACTAGATGTCGACGTGCACAAATCCGCTGGCTCGGATGGTATTCCCCCAGTACTTCTGAAGAGGTGTTCTTCTTCGCTGGCAAAACCACTGCGTAAGCATTTTCATCTTTCCTACTCTTCAGGTCTCTTTCCGAGTAGATGAAAAACAGCATTTGTCCAGTCCGTCCCTAAAAAGGGCGAATCTTCGTCACCCACCTCGTACCGACCAATAGCACTTACGTCCCTTCTTTCTAAGGTCATGGAAACGCTGATAAATCGTCAGCTTATGAAATATCTTGAATCGCGGAAGCTTCTTAATGAACGACAGTATGGCTTCCGCAGCAACAAGTCCACTGGTGATTTGATTCACTCGAAATGTGAAACCAATCTTTACACAATGCAGGCGAAAGCAAGATAGTTGCGCTTGATATTTCTAAAGCACTTGACAGAATTTGGCATCAAGCTCTTTTGTCGAAAATGCGTGCTTATGGTGTTGATGACCCGTGGCGTTGTGGGTATGTGCGTCGACCCCAACCTCGACGTCGCAGGTTCGAATCCAGCTCTGAGCGACAAAAATAATTTTTACGACCCCACCTCTTTCGAGTCAATGACAATGCTCAAAGAGTATTTCCTGTCTAGAAAAAGCTTCTCAAACTTGGCCGTTCGGAGTCGGCATAAAACTGTAGGTCCCTTCCACTCGTGAGAGAACAATATCACGCACAACACGAGCTGATGCTGAGAAGCTAGGCCCTGACCCCCTACGGGCTGTAGCGCCACCCACACACATGGTGTTGATGAATCTCTACTTCTGTGGATTAGAAACTACCTTTCGAACCGTTCAATCCAAGTTGTTTTGGATGGGTTCAAGTCTGATATCCACAAAATAAATGCTGGTGTCCTCCAAGGCTCTGTTCTGTCTCCGACGCTCTTTCTCATTTTTATAAATAATCTCCTGTCTGCCACTTCTAATCCAATTCATTCCTTCGCTGATGACAGCATCCTCAGCTTTTCATATTCGTTCCAAAATTTACGACCCTGGAAGTAATATTGGAACGGCAGCGTATGTCAAGCACATTGAATTCCGATCTGGACAGCATAGTTATTTTCATTTTCATTTATTTACTGATTTTATATCGCTGTACCTTAAGAATAATACATGTATTCTTTTGATAGTACAGGAATAATTCAATTAAGCATAAGATTTTAAATGACTGACAAGTTAACTGGGGTAAGAACAACAGAATGGAATTCAATGCTTCCAAAACTCAATGCTGTCTGCTGTCTTTAAAACGAACCCCTAATAATCAGCCATTATCCATGAATGGCGCTTGTATCGACGAAAACGGAAAACTTTTCATCGTCGGTATGCACATCAACACAACACTTAGTTGGAACGATCATATATTCGAGGTCGCCAAAAAAGCTGCGAAATGTTTAGGTTTCCTTAATCGATGCAAGAAATACTTCACCCCCTCTGATTTGGCTATAAGGCGTATATTCGCCCTAAGCTTGAGTATAACGCTCATATCTGGTCTGGTGCACCCAAGACCACCCTGCACCTACTAGATAGAATCCAAAAGCGAGCGATAAAACTTATAGGAGACAACGATATCGCGGGTTCATAAGACGCGATTGAACATTGACGTACCGTGTCTTATGGTTATTTTAACAAACGCTGCTCAAGTGAGCTAGCCAATTGCATTCCTCCTCTCCTTGAATTCACCCGCAATACACGTCTCGCCAGGAATGCACATCAGTTTACCCTTAAGCCTGCTTTCGGACGCACAGAGACTAATTTTTTAGCCGCACCACACGAATATTGAATGCTCTTCCCAGCTCAATATTCCCCATAGATTGCAATCCGCAGATGTTTAAGACCAATCTGCACATGTACCTCCTCTCTCTCTCTCCCTCTATACCTTCGGCCCGTGTTGTGTCTTGACCCCGGACAATTACGGGTATTAATAACCCCTTCAGCACGCGCAAATTATAAAAAAAAGCAGCCTTTCAGCTTGCATTACCTGAAGAAAGAATGAATGCAAGATGCAAGAAAATCTGTTCTTGAAGGGCGTTTCCTTATTGATAGTATTTTCTTACTCAATACAGAGACGCCTCGGGGATCTGCAAATCTTTTGAACTCGCTAAATACGTCAACATACTGCCAGCTAACGAAATGCACACAAAAAATCATGCCAGATGGTCGACAGGGCCCCACGCGTCGAACTCCAAAGCAAATCTGACCTCATTATGATCAAAAAGCCTAAAATTAGTATTGTAGTAGAATTTTTTATCGGGCGCGGTCTATTATGTTTCCATACAAAAGGCTTGGCCTATTCCCCAACGACTGCAGTAGAAGCAGCTTAGACGAGCATGAAGAGGAAAGCATCCTTCTCGTTAAATATCCTGCACTTATCACAATTAGGAAACTTATTATAGTTCTACCATATATAATATAATAAACGGCCTCAGTGAAGTACCAGTCAACGCAGTGATGTGTTGGCAAAACTGTGTGGTTGTGATAACCACGGCAAACCGCCACGTTGTAGTTCAAAAGGCCTACTCCTCGGCCTAAATGCATCAATGTCATTTCCTACTTAACCTAACCTAACATTGCATTCAATGGTCTTTAAAAGAGTGTACTCGATTTGCGTTTTAATTCGCTTGAAGCAATATCGAGGAATTTATAGGCTCCCTAGGTGTGTTGGTAATGACTGTAAAAATCTCATTTAAGAAAATTAAACATCTGCCTAATCACACTCAACGTGAAGCCTGCTGCCTCCGCATTTTGATTTTTTCGCACAAAGCACGCGAATGTAAACAGAACTCAAAAGATTTTCGGGTATACCTCCTACACACAGTCATCCATCCATCCCGCCGATCGTTTGAGTCATCCATACGGCGCGGGGGTTCATTACACGAAGTTGGTGAGCATGCATTTTAAATACTTTATCACTCCATCGTGGAGACGGCTTTCGCGAGTGACTAAACAATTCCCCGCCAGTCCCGCAGAGTCAGTCTTTGTGTCGCAGGATTTTGTCGTTCGAAGGTCAATTTGTGTTGTGCCTGTGCGTTGCCACGTTTCAATTGACAATGAGCGTCGACTTTTTCATTTCGCCCACGCAAAATGTCAGCAGCACAGATTTGCTTATTCGACTCTGCTCAATTTTCAATCATTTACAACTTTCTTCGTGCGTGTCATTTCTCCTCGTCAGCTTTGCGAGTTGACACATTTCATAGGTCGTTAGTAATCCTATAACTTGTATTTTCCACTACGACAGGCATTAACGACATCCAACGTTCGTGCGCAAGATCCTACATGAATGCATCCACACTCCACAGTCGGGAATGTTCCGCTTGTGCATCCGACTGGATTGTGCGGAAATTATCTCTCCCCCTTTGCGACGCAATTTTGTTTTATTTTTAAAGTCAAGGCAAAAGAGTTTGCCTTATCTGCTGTGTACTTGTACGCGACTTCGGCGATTGCAAATATTATTCAAAGATGAGAGTTTCTAAAAATAAGTGCATACCGAGTGGGGAATCGGAATCGTTTCTCAATACAAGCCAAATGAAAGGTGATTTGTGTTTGATAAGGAATCGATGACTAACACGAATTTTTGCGCCCACAGTGGCTATCTGTAAATTGGCTGCGGTTATCCAAATGGTGGTTTACGTTGCCACTCGAGACGTTAATTGATAAGATTATACTAAGAATTTAGGGTTGCCATTTAATTTCATGCGTTACTCGTATGCGATCTATCATAAGAGGTGGATTTTGTCAATTCCGATGTGATTACATATATCAAGTAAAGAAAGTCAATCGTAGGTAGGCAGTAGGCCACTTTATCCTCCACTCATCAGGAGTTAGGGCCAAGCGAGTTCTTGGAATCCTTCTGCCAAGCAGTCGCCTAACTAATGGAATCGAATTCACGACACTCCTCCGCAGATAATGGAGACATTCGTGTCACGTTACCAAACCATCGAAGCATCGCCCTTTCTTTCGTTTGTGCTTCTAGCGGAGCGTGCCTCCAAAACCTTCGTGTAGACAGAAAGACTTAAAAAGTACTGCTTTTTGAAAAGAGGGACTATCACTCAAATCCCAGGTGTCACCTTCATTTCTAGGCCTCCTTGATAGGAGAGCCACTAAATGCTTTTCGCACTGCGAATTTTGCAAGTTCTTTGTGCCTGGCTTCTTTTACTCCGTGTGTTTCCTCACCATCAGCCGACACTTCACTTTACAAACATTCCGTAGACGAGCAATGATAGGTGTTGAAAAACAGTCGCCTTTCTTTCTTTAAAACGATGGAAGAGTTGCAATTTGAAACCTTCCAAATATGTGCTGTGTTATTTTATTAGTTCACAACACCAGTTTTTGATCAGCTGACTCTCATCACAAAGCATCCGTTTCACATACGATGATACCACAGAGAGATCTCTTAATGAATTTTCTCTCAATATTCCGACGGTAGAACGTACAAATGCTTATGGATGCCCCTGTGTAGAAATAATGTTGTTCATTATGGACACGAGTCCTACAACCTTTTTCCGTTCGCGGTTTGTTGAGGACGACCGTTCCAAAGACACTTCCCCATATGGTAAAAGCTTAAAACTCCCCGAAATTGTCCAGATCTTCAGTTTCCTGAACTAGGAAACCTTTTTTTCGTAAGCAAGGGATGTGCCTATGCTAAGTTAGTGTGTGACATTGCTGCCTTCAACGCACACGCTACGACTCACGACGCCACTGCCGTGTTGCTCGTAGTTTCTTCGAATAAAGCCCGACCAATCTTCTAGCGCGACTGGTCGCATAATGCCTAGAAAACGTCAGCTGCTCGGGAGGTTTGAACATAACGTCCATAAAGATTTTTTTCACGATGAATGTGGGCCAAAAATAGGGACAAAGGCTATCAAAATGGTGAATTGTCACATTTTCACGGCAACTCGCGAGAGACTGCTGGCTTTCATAAACAATTGAGACTGATGTCATTGCATGGTACCTGGTGAAACTTCTTAACTTATTTTAAAGCTTACACCTACTATATAATAATATATAATATAATATGGGTAGCGCTACAGCGCATAGAGGGCCAAACTTCTCAGCAACCACTCGTTTTGCTATTGTTCTCTCACGAGTGGAAGGGACCTACAGTTGTATGCCGAATCCAAACGGCTTTGTTTGAGAAGCTTTTACTGGACAGGAAATACTCTTTGAGAATTGTCAGTGACTCGAAAGAGGTGGTGCCGTAGAAATTGTTTGTGTCGCGCAGAGCAGCAGCAGCATCGAACCTACGACGTCGAGGTTGTGGTCGACACACGTACCCACAACGCCACGGGTCACACCTACTAGGCGTCAAGATATTCTCATAATTTTGAGTAACTTGTCTTCAAATATGCAACCATGTCCATAAATATGGACACAAGGTCTGTTCCCGCACCCATCATAAGCAGTACAAAACTACGAAAGTCTGTTTCCGAATGACAAAAATATGTGTTTTATGTCAAACGAGTGCTCTCTCAAGAGAGTACAAAATTGTCCCACCTTGGTTATTTTAACCCAAGAAATTTCTGTGGATAGTTAGTGTTTGTCAAGTCAATTGATGTGTCAAACACTCGAATTTAGTTTTGGCGGTTCTTTAAAAGTTTTGAACTAGTTTAAGCTTTTTATTATTTTCTGGATAAGAAGTTCGTAACTATAAAAACCAAATTAAGTTCCAATTAAACACTGTTTTTTTTTTTAATTTACAAGATTTGTTGTAACTGTTGACAATGGCATCTCTCACGCCAAGAAGAACGCAACAAGCTCTTAAAAATAGATATAAGTTACACAAGTGGTTTAATTGCATTCCCGTACTTTTTTGATATTTTTTATTCTTTCTTAACTACACGAACTTCGAATTTTTGAGCATTTGGCCGTTCACGCAAAGACGTCACTTAACAGAAACTTGTTTCCATACTTTGAGGTATTGACCTGTACTCGTAACTTGATCGTAAGCATATTCGTCTGGCATATTCAAATGGTACACACAATTAAACATTTAACACAAAATTACACGTGTACCTATGGTATACGCATGTACATATGTACGTTTCTCTTTTCTTCTTTTGTGGCAACTACACATCATAAAGGCAATGGCCTAACTCCTAATGTGAATCGCACGTGTTTGGTGTTTTACGTGTACCCCTCTCGTGTACCTTCTGCGAAATGTGAAATGTGAAATTCGGAAGCTTTTAATGTCGGCTTTACTCTCGAAGTATTGTCAGTGGTTTGGCTTATATTTTTAGAATTTACAGACTGCATTCGACCTATATTTTTATTTGAATATATGTTTCATCTATTTGGTCTTGTTCAGGAGAATAACTTCGGGATAGGTGTTCATAGTTCCTACTAAAAATCTGTACAGAACTTATGTTCATAGCAATAAAGTCTGTTTGATAACATCGTACGGCACGACAAAAGAAAAGAATAATACAAAAAATCAACTGTACTGTTTATTTTTCTATTCACTTTCTTCTTCTTTGATTGGCGCTACAGTCCGGGGTGGACCTGGGCCTCAACCAACATGCCTCTCCAGCCAGCATCATATTTCGCCAGCTACCTCAAGCTGCGCTCACCAAGTTGGTTGAGATCCTTTTCCACTTGTGTGCGCCATCTTGAGCGAGGACGCCCTCTGTTGCGCTGTCCAAATGGCTCGATATCGAAGACTCTTCGGGCCAGAGCTGTTGTGTCCATTCGCTCTACATGACCTAGCCATCTTAAGCGTTGGATCCGAAGACGCTTAACTAGGTGCATGCCGCTGTACAGCCCGTATAGTTCGTGGTTGAACCTTCTCCTCCAAACGCCATCAACGCAAACAGGACCAAAGATCGCACGCAGAACTTTTCTCTCAAAACAAGCAAGATCTTCATCATCCGCTTTCAATAGCGTCCATGTCTCTGCGCCATAGATCAGGACTGGGATGATCAGGGTTTTATACAAGGTCAATTTTGTGTTTCGAGAGATGGCTCTGTTACTCAATTGCCTCTTGAGCCCAAAGAAACAGCGATTGGCAAGAGTAATTCTGCGCTTGATCTCGGTACTGGTGTTGTTGTCCTTATTTACTCCGGAGCCTAGGTAGACGAAGTCCTTGACTACCTCAAAGTTTCTGCTGCATTTCTATTTACTGCATTCTATTTACCTTACTGCTTTTTTATTAATATGTTGTCCACTCTTCTCCGTTATCAATACTTGCCCAAAGTCTTCGAGGCATGTTTATTTTTTGTTTGACAGATCTTCTTTCCTTGGAGCTTTAGCTTTATGAATGCCCAAATATTTCAATGGGATTTGCATCCGACGACTGTGATGGACAATCTAAAACATCGACGTCATTTTCTTGTTTCCACGCACTGCACAAACGACTGCGATGTTTCGGGTCATTTTCTCCTTGCAGTAACAATGTTATGTTGGATGTAGCCCTTTGCATGCTTCAAAGGTAGGTGGAAATTCGGCTCAGTATAACTGGAACTAAGATGTAGTTCATCATTGAACATTAAGGTGTATATTATTCACAGCGGCATACGCCAGTTTGCCTGAGCTACCAATAGCCATGCGAGTTCCGAACCATTGTATTGTTTTCCAAGCAGAAGTAACAGCTATTCGAGACACAGTCCTCCGCCTATCTACATAAATAATCAGGCTGCCATAAAGGCTCTGGATACACCGGATAGATACAACCTTACCCTATGCCTTACCCTACTCCTACCCTATCTCTGGGCACGAGGGTATTCCGGGCAATGAATGAGCCGACGAATTAGCAAGAAGGGAAGCTAGTCTACTACTAGAACAAAATCAGCAGACATGAGGAAAGCCTTAAAAAAAAACGTCACCCCAACCTCGATGTCGTAGGTTCGATTCCTGCTCTGTGCGACACAAATAATTTCACGGCACTACCTCTTTCGAGTCACTGACAATGCTCAAGTAGTATTTCCTGTCTAGAAAAAGCTTCTCAAACTTGGCCGTTCGGAGTCGGCAATTTTTGTTTCCCATTTTCTATTGCTGCACAATGAAAGTTCGCAGACAGCTCAGTCATATTTTTAAGTTGACCCCAAAGTTCAGATTCATGATTATACATGTGAGATTGCAAGCATGTTGGAGTCTACATAAGTCGACTGTCATCAGGTCTGCGAATGGTTTTAGAGTCAGTCGAAATCCAGAAACCGGACGTCAGAGGTGACTGCTCACCGAATAATGTTTTTTTTTCTGATTCCGATGATTAGTTTCTAGCATATGTTCACCTTGAATTATACAGCCCTTTAGTCGGTTGGACTGTGATCAAAGTGGACTTGTTTACAACGTTTTAGATTTGTATCAATTGCTTTAAAAAAATATGTACTTCTAAGCGGATAAAATACAATTATCCCAACAATTGTTACAATCGACTTCCAGAATCCAGAATGTCTTTCAAAGGCCACAGAAATTCGGTTTTAACATCAGTTGGATACGGTGGTTGGGAAACGATATGAAATGTTGAGTAAATGATCGCGAAGAACCAATGTTGTATGCATTTGTATATTAAAGGGTGATTTTTTAGCTATTATCTTTTTGGCAACTCTGGTTTAAACAGCTGACTCACGTTTCGTGTTTTATTTCACTGTCCAACATGTTCAGTTTGGTCTATAATTTAACCATGAATCATTTTATAAACCAACAACGCTTGCAAATTATTGAATTTTATTATCAAAATGTGTGCTCTGATAAAATGTGTGCGCTCATCGCGCGCTTCTTCCATTTTATTGTCAGTTTAATCGATCCACTGAAGCGGCTTAATGGGTACGTAAATAAGCAGAATTGTCGATTTTGGAGTGAATATCAGCCAGAAGCATTGCAAGATCTACCAATGTATCAAAAAAAAAGTCACAGTTTGGTGCGATTTATGGGCTGGTGGCATCATTGGACCGTACTTCTTCAAAGATGATGCGAATCGTAAGGTAACTGTGAATGGTGAGCGCTACCGTGAGATGATATCCAACTTTTTTTTGCCCAAAATTCAAGAGCTTGACTTGATGACATGTGGCTTGAACAAGACGGTGCCACATGCCACACAGCACGCGCAACAATGGACTTATTGAGAGGCGAGTTCGGTGAACATTTTATTTCACGTTCGGGACCGGTCAATTGGCCGCCTAGATCGTGCGATTTAGCGCCTTTAGACTATTTTTTGTGGGGCTATGTTAAAGCTCATGTCTATACAGACAAGCCTGCTTTAATTGACGCATTGGAAGACAACATTAAAGCAATTATTCGTGAGATACCGGCCGAAGCGTTGGAAAGAGTATGCCAAAATTGAACTAAGCGGATGGACCATTTGAGGCGCAGTCAAGGTCAACATTTGCATGAAATAATCGTTGGTTTCCTTAAATTGAAGTTTTGCTCATCAGTTGATGCTGAAGATCAAAGCTAACTTTATCTTCTATGCGTTCTCTTACTGGTAATCATTCTATTCAGATATTTATTTTCAGACCTTTAAAGTCACAGTTGGTTGGTATAAGGGTATTTACGCCTATAATGGTTGAGCCTTTAGTCTTCGGAGAATGGATGTGTTCCTTTACCTGTACAAATCGACAAGCTAAACTAAAAGACTTTGTGTATCGTGTTCTCAATTTTGACAAGCGAATCGCCATTGACTGGCAGAGGAAAAGTTTAAATTAAGTGTGCAAATCTCAGCTTAAGTCGGTTACACCTTTTGAGTTGGGACCTTTACTCACAAATTTTAAAATGCGCATGTGATCTTCATTTTGGCAATGCCCGTAGTGTGCTTGAATTGTTCTTTTTTTCTCCCACTTTCTACTGTGTACATACATATTTTAGGACTTATTCAGAGGACGGTGTCCGGTCCCTTACAGCCATTGTACATGTTAGAGATGTAAGAAAGGTCAGTTCAAAGGCCAACTAAACTCTATAAACTCAATGAACCGAATAAAATCAACGCCCATGTATGCACATGTGTTTCTGCACAATCCTTGCAGGACTTCATGGAAATTTCCGTTTGTGCACTTCTAAGGTTTTGGATAGTCTGTATCACATTTCAACTCAGCAACAACCTTTTATTTTACCAACAAACTTATGCACAGTTAGAGGCACTTAGTCGGAAATCTGACTAATTGGAAAGAGGGACTCGATTGATAGTCATGTTAACACCATTGAGTATCGTTACACAATGAAGGCAGATGGTGCAAGTTTAGTCACTCGCGAAATTCCAACATCAACTATCATTTACGCTCCCACTTAAGTAAGCAAAATTGAACGAAACTTAACGAAGCAGAGCTGTGGACCACAGAGTGCATAATTTTTATGAATTCACTCAATTCACTGAAGTTGGGCCTTTATGTCGAAGAATCAAATCTCGTTCGAGAAATCAAAACAGAAATAGAGTTCAAGCCCATCATAGATGCGACTGCGAACCCCGTTCCTGCTTGATTAAATTGCGGACACTCTGGCACCGATTGGAGACCATAAGGAATACAGACAAGTGCATGCAGCAGGACAAGACGTCTCCAGAACTGCATTTAATCAAATCAGGAAAACGCTCTCAAAGGAAAGGGAGAAAAATCATCGGATGATAAAGGAGACTCCGTGGCACAGCCGTTTCGGTCCGCTGCTGGTCGTGACATTTCTGGATCGATATCAGCGAATATATTGGAAAGCACCAATAATCTTAATTATTAGCTGAAAAAAGTGTGACTCTTAAGTGAATTACGTTGGTGGTTGAGGAAGAAAGAAAGTCTTTGTAAATTAACATTTTACGTTCTTACGTTCTCTTGAAGAGGATTGAAATAAACATGAAATGTAGAAAAGGCAACTGATTCTATATCCATGACTTAATTTGTGAACGCAGCTGGGACTCAATGAGACCTATTGAACCTATTGACTTTGAAATATGCCGAATTTGTGTAGCAATCAAGCTTCTTTTTCTTAGTGTGACGGTAATCTCTGGAAAAGACTGACTGTTTATGAATGGTTAACACATGTAAAAAGCATAATAGTCCTTCTGTGTGCATATAATTCAACACGAAGGTTGATGATATTCTCTAAGAAAACATACACAGTGCACTGTACGTGACGTGTTCTAAATCTGCACCGGATTTCGTTGTCGCATGATGACGTCTATCTGCCTCTGGAAAATATAGCACAGCGGACAATTGTGATGGAAGGTGCAGACGGAATGATCGTTTGCAAATGTCCTTCTTAAACAGATAATAATGGCATCGTCCCGGGTTGTATTGATGTTTTGCTTATTTTCCAGCTCTATGCTCCGTATAACAGAAATAGCAAAATAAAGACTTTGTAAACAATCATTTTAACTCCTGGAGCCAAGGGTTTTGACTCGAATTAGGGTAGTTTACCTATGTTAATTTTGGGTCACACAAAGTCTGCTCCTATTCCTGCAGAGAAGACTAGAAGTTAAGTTTTTCAAAGTGTGTATGTTTTTGTGCTAGTGCTATCTTAAAAACTCTTAAGTGAGTAAAAGATTCCAATGTAGACCAAAAAGTACCTGAAAGGTAGAAACTTGATTTAATAATCAAGAGAAATAGAAAATAAATAGTTTTATTCAATTTCTATTCACACGGCAAGATGAACACAAAATGCATTAAATGTCAGAATCCGATTGACGGTGAATTCATAAAATGCCCGAACTTCTCAATAGTGGCCCGTGGCATTTTGGGTATATGCTGCGTCGACCCCAACCTCGACGTCTAGGTTCGATTCATGGTCTGTCCGACGAAAATTATTCTCTATTCTCTCCCCATCTCGAGTCACTGACAATGCTCAAAGAGTAATTCTACTTAGAAAAAGCTTCTCAAACTTCTCCATTCCGAGTCGGCATAAAAGTGTAGGTCCCTTCCACTCGTTAGAGAAAAATAGCACACACAGCACGAGTGGTTGCTGAGAAGTTTGGCCATGGCCTTTTTTGTTTTTGGTACCTTTTGTTTTGGGTTTTAATGAATAAAATATTTTTATTTACAAAGGTTATTTTAAATATTCATTAAAAAAGTTGTATAAGTTATTGTAAGTACATTAGTTACACAAGTTACATGAATTATGTCAAAAATGCGACGTAAATAATTACAATTAGTTACACGTGTGGGTAACATACTCAGAGTATCTAATTTGCGTTGGCAACAAACGCGAGATCTACAAGTTGTACAGAGATGTAAATGCTGTTTGAAGGACAAGGATACATCGATTCAATAATCCTGGCAATAGGAAATTCGAATCCGAGTTTCATAATTCGAAAATAATCACTTCTATCGAAGAAAACGCCGGAGAACGTTTCGCTAAAATTCACAACTTTGGATCGTTGAATACGAATCGAAGTGATCCGTTCACTTGTCGGTAAGGTGAATGCGTTTTGAGGCCATCGTAGAAAACGTTCGAAATGAATCACCCTATACAAACTTTGACATTTCTCAAACGCAGCAAATTCATCGCGTATTTGGGTGTTTGTTGTGAAGAAGGATATATTTCCTTTAGAAGCTAATTCGTCCTCATTATCAAAAGCATTCAACTATAAACCTATACTGACTCAGTTTTCTTACTTCACTTACGTTTTTGGATTCTTCTTCTTTCTTTGTGTGGCGCTACAGTCCGGGGTGGACCTGGCCTTCAACCAATATGCCTCTCCAATTAGCGCGATCTCTGGCTAGCTGTCTCCAGTTTCGCACACCAAGTTGGTTGAGGTCCTTCTCCACTTAGATGCGCCACCTTAAACGCGGGCGTCCTCTGTTGCGTTGCCCGACAGGTTCGGATTCGTTTTTGGATTGCTCAATTTAAATTTGAGATTTTTTCCAGCCTAATTGCTGTCAGTTATCACAACACATCTGTTGGGTTCGGGTTAAACATAGCCATCGGTAAGGTAGTCTGCCCGCCGTTTTCCACGATGCATATGGCAAGTGAACGTGGATCGAGTGAGTGAACGGAATCTCAGATATGCCGTTCTCCACGATAGGGGTGAATATGCATGCCGAACCGGTATAAGGCGAAATTGGTTGCGGACACAAGACAGAACGATTGCCAACAGCGTTTCCTGCAACCATCGAGGCAGCTTTAGTCGAAACTCGGACTATCCACGAGTCACTGGTCTGAGAAGTAAGTCCTATCATCTGCAAAATCACGTCAGTCAAAGGACGTTGTTGAGTAGTCACTTCGTGACTATTGCTGCCACAATATTATCTAGGGCTTACTCAAGTCTTTTACATTCGTACGAATTTTATGTTGTCGAAGTAAGTGGTTGCTTAAAAATCCACAACATCGACTGCTGGATTTCCTCTCCATCGAATCTGCGTCAGTTCCAGCAGACAAACGAAGAAGAAACCCCTCAAAAGGGTGATAGTATTGTAAAAGCTAAACTTTCTCAAATACATTTAACACGCCATTTCTTCGGAAATAGCCGCACTTAACGGCCGTAAACGCTACACCCCCAGCTCAGTGATAAGACGATTTCAGAGCGCAAACACTCAGAATCCAATAAAGTTTTAATTAGTTGCCCCAGAAAATGCCCTCAAAGCCCGACGTTACGACCGAATTCAAAGTGTTGTAGTGGGACACTAAAATGTGTAACAACCCTCCGAGAGAAGTGGTGTATCTCGCAGCCCATGCAACATCATATTTAATGATAATCGAATCGATCGATCTCCAGAGCAAACAATAAATTAAATTCAGACTCGAAAAACCCCCCGTCCACCAGTGGGGCTGAAAATTCACAAGCTATCTCGCCGGCAACAGGGATTCTGACTTCATTACCGTTGAATGAACAATTAACTGGGCCGGGGGAGATAAGACCAAGCGAGCCGTGTTGCTTATTACGAGGAAGGAAATTAATGGAAAACCATTTAGGAAAAAAGCTCAATTAAGTTTTTCGTTTTTTTGCCACTTTTTGCTTTTTTTTTTTGTATTCAGCCATTCCGCTGAATTGTTGTTGCTCTGTTTACCGGCGAGGTGACAGCAAAGCGAGCAAATACCTCCCGAAACGAAAACAATTTTCCAAACAAAATGTGTCCCGGGTCACATTGGGGATTTGTGGAGAAAAATTGGGTCTGCTGCTGGATCAACGGCCCCCGTCGGGCACCATTGAAAATCATATCAAAATATTAACGAGGGCCACGAAGCGCACAAAATTTCTGCTGATTTGATGATTTGATGGTTTAATGGTTCATTGAAGGCGGAGAATCGGGATCCGAATTGCCAGAAAATTGGGGCCACTTGTGTAATTGATGAGGGAACGTGTGACGTGAGGCGTCCCGCCGAGACCCCGTGTGTGATTGTTTGCAAATTGAAAAGTGCTGTCGGCCGGGGAACGCTCATTACTGATTCATTTGATTATCTCGCCATGTCCCGGCGAGTGATGACTGAGTGAATGTAAAGTATGAATTTTTCAAGTTCAAACGGAGGAACTTTCAGTGCGGAGCGATGGAAAATAGCAAGACCTTTGGTATTTGCTGAAAACAAAAATGTGTCAAATACAGTTGTGACGAGAATGAGTGATGGGTCGAGACATGTGGAAGAACAATTTGCAAAGAGCAGAGGTTGACGATGTGGCCGGAGGGATTCCAGGACGTTGTTGGTGTTCAACGAGAAAAAAAAATCAATGTGAATGCTTTAGATAAGGCCGCGTGTTATTTGCAAAACATTTGCACCTAGGTTGTGAACAATTAATCTATCTGTTCAACCTTGAGATGAAAAGAAAGCCACTTAAGTTATTTGTGACTTCTTATTAATATTCATCATTAAATTTGCATTTTGCTCTCATGCACAATGCATGCACAATAGAGCGTGATAATCTGCTTTAAGGCGGTGGTTTATAGTTACCGTGGCTTGCAAAGAGCTGTATCTGAACACTGGAACATTTGCAAAGTTTTGCTGCTGAAGTCATCAGCAGCATTGCTGGGAGGTGGCCGGTGATTTTAATTCGTCATAAAGCCATGGTGAGCTTCTCACTGGATTTTGGGTTATCGGAATGCCCGGACGTATAGGAAGGGTTTGCGGTTGATTGATAATGGAAATGATGCCGCCTCACCGAGACTTTTTATGGATATTGAGGTGTCACAACCACGTACTAGTAATAGAAAATTTCTGTGTGCGTCAGCTTCCTTGTAGAAAATACCTTTCATAACGTAGTCCTTTCCTGGTTTGGCAGCAGATCTTCCAGAACAAAGTTGGTGTCCAAGCTGGGCAATTCACTAGCAAGTTAGAGATGACCAGCTGGATGCTCGTCTCCGGGTCGAATCCCAATGAAAGCAAAAGTAAATGTGATTTCATCTGGTTTTCAAATCTGATCCAGTCATCATTTGTCGTTGGGATAAAATTAACGGAATTGGGTATCACAATGAATCAAAAATGTTCTATGTGTGAACCTGTACAGCCTTAGTTATAACAAAGTACATTACTAGGTCAAGTCGAAAGATATAGTTTAAGATTATGTTTAGATTAGAGTGCCCGCAGAGGACCAGTAAGTTAGAAGTAGAAACATTGTACGTCCAACTTGTTTTATGCATTTTTGTCTAGTATACCTTGTCTAGTCATGTAGAGCGGATGGAAACAGATGCTCCGGCCCGAAAAGTCTTCGAATACACCGCCGAGGGACGGCGCAGTAGAGGAAGACCGCGACTCAACCAACTATGCGTGCGAAACTGGAGACAGCTAGCTAAAGATCGAGCTGGCTGGAGACGGTTGTTGGTTGAGGCCCAGGTCCACCCCGGACTGTAGCGCCACCTTAAGTAAGTATACCTTGTCTTGTCGAAGTGTGCTAGCAATTACGCTGGCAGCCCAATTACCAACCGAGATAACGAAAAGGAAAATATTTTCTGAGAAAAATGTTCGCAGTTGGACGAATCTTTGGCCATTCCTGTACGCCACTAAGCTCCTTAAGTTCGAAGGATATTGCCAGAGCTCGATGGCTTAACCTGAGTATTTTAGCCGCAGCGGGGACTCTGTTGTCGAAGGCTGACTAGAGATTATCACACACATCGGTCAATGTGTACGGAAGCTAATAGGAGTTCTTACCGGGCACTGTGTCGATGTCTGAACTCAGCGCATAACGACTATTGGAGAAACTGCTATCATCCTTGGCAATTTGGCCAGCGATCAATTCAATTCGGTGTCTTAATCGGTGAGTCAATCCGTTTAATTTTGCGGTTGGATTAGAGTCTACCTCCGTACACAATGTGCTTGCATCAGCCGCACCACAGACAGAGGACCACTACGTGAGCTCGCTAGTAAGTTATTGGAAATGTTAACCGGATTTTGACCAAAAAGCAAAAAAAAAAAACTATCGTCTCAAGGAGTCTTGTCGCTTAAATGTCGATCATAGCCTGGAAAACTAAAACACCCTAAATTAAAGACAGTGCCAAGGCTAACACAAAGCCCATATTTTTGTATTTATGCAAATATCTTCAGTAACACGCACCTGAATTCTATCCAATAATCGATGGAATACTTGTGACTATCAAATTGGCGGTGTTTCCAAAAATCGTCAAATGTCAATTATTGTCAATTATTGCGATTATGTCTGCAAGATCTTCTTCTTTAATTCTCCGATGAAAATAGCAATTTTTTTGAATACTTTAACCACACTTCCAAATTTCAGCAAGGCACGTAGTTTCAGCTGCAGGAGTATTGACACTTGGACGATGTTTGGTCCTAAACACTCTGGGGTGATTGTTGCATGTACTAAGGACTTAAAGCTTTGCTTTTTAAACCTGAGATCCAAAACGTTTTCAAAACTATCGATGTTTGTCGTCTCTTATATCCACAAGAACTACCAGAGTCCACAAAGTTTAACTGTGGCAACGCACCATCGTAGAACCGCATTTCTTTCGAAATGAGGAAGGGAACACTGTTACTATTGGTCTCAGCTTTAGCGCGATGTATGTGTGTGAACTCAATAGTTCGGATATTTCCGATCTGTGGTCTTAAGACGACGACGCTACATGCCAAAAAAGCAAGGTGACACTTGATGTTGTGAAGAAGAAATTTGTATATTGGGTTTGGTCAACAATTTTCCGGCGCGATCAGTGACCATTCTTGATATAAGTCAGGACTAGCTCAAACTACTCATCTGCTTATAGTGCTGTCAGTGAAGCAGAGGCGATCATAATGTCATGAATGTAACTTTAAAATAAAGGCGGAATGAATTTTATATCTAATGCCGTTGATGTTTTTGTTAGCCTGTGAGACAAGGTTCATGCTGCTTGTGCGCACAGAAGATGATAGGAATTACCTTAACCAAGACGCTCCACCTGCCGAAGTGTAAGAAAAAGATTAGGAGATACCTTTTCCTTATCATGCATTCCTGACAAGACGATATTGAATCGATGGAGGAATGAGTGTAATTGGCTAGTTTTCTTGAGTATCGTTCGTTAAACAGCAGATGACACAAACAACGAGTTTATTAACTTAACGATATATCTTTTGATGTATTTTTTGCCCATAACTCGCTTTTGGAGTACTTGTGTCTTAAGGTCTACCAGACCAGACATGGCGAACACTGATTCCATAAATTAAAACCAAATCAGATAGGGTGAACTAATTTTGTACTGGACAATTTCGTGGCATTTATGAAGACCTTAAATATGTAATCATTCCAACAGAGTGTTGTATTTTATACCAAGGATGAAATGTCTTTCAGTTTAACCGACGTGACCGACAATTATGGATAATGGCCGATGGTTATGGCTTCGGTTAATTGACGGTGGGCGGCATTGGGTTTTAGAAGCTTTCTATTGTTGGATACCACAATCGTACAATAATTGACGAAATTCAACGCGTACCATTGATGGTAATTATTTCCAATTCTTCTGTCAAAGAAGGGACACAAGACCTTGAACGAATATGAAAGAAAGGCTATTGTGTATTGTCATCAGAGAAAAAGTGGAACTAGCAATCGGGAGATCATTCATAAGAAAGAATGTCGGACACAAAACCGAACCTTGGGGAACATCAGCGCTTATGTATATCCGACTTGAACCCATCCTCAACAATAGGTTCGAAAGGTTGAAATGATGTAAGGAAAGCAAAAATCGTTCGTGTAACGTGTTATATAGCACAAAAAAACGAGCAAACCATAGCAACTACTCGTCTTATATCTTCTATTTTTTTCACTTGTGGAAGGAACCTTATCCCTATTTGGCATGGCTACGGTGGGAGTCGACGCACAGACTCGGGGAGAGACTAAAATATTAGGACAGAAGCTCAAGAGATTCTTTTTTTGCCGATACTAAGCTCTGTCCGCCTTGATCTTGTCGTCCGGCAGTCAATTTATTCAAGCCAAGATGAAATGGCTTGTTTTATTGTTGTCGTACCGTGTATGATCAGGTAAAACGAATTGCTTGAAGTGACGTGTCCATTGATGTAGAGGAGACAATTCGGAAGTGGCAGGGATAATTCTCCTCTGTCATCTTGCACAATTTGACTGGAGTTAAACAGGGATGTCAAAGAGCTGACAGTGTCTACAAAACGTTTGTTTATGTGAATCGTTAACATTCTATATTTAACATGGTCGGTTCAATTCTACAGATTTTGAAAAATTCGATGATCACTTATACACGATATACAGTGCCTCTTTCGATTTCGCAGAATTTGTTAAAGTCATATTATTCTGTGGAGATGTATCAACTCTTCGTGAACAGCGATCGAGTAATCTATTTACACCTTCAAACATGAGTATTAATAACACCACAGTTTCGGATTCTGAAATCCTCCAACCTGTCCGCCTACTCAGTCGATAAAAACCACTTCAAAGTAAAAAAAATGAATGGGGTCCTCAACATAATCCCCTTGAGGGATTGTATGTTTTTTTTTGTTAAAACCAAGCTGTCCATGATGACGGCTTTTGTAACCCAACTCATGACCCGATAACATTTGTCTCACTCCGAATTTGCCAAGTGGAATGCCTTGCCACACTTCTCGTAATTGGTTCTCATGACAATCTTAACGTGCCGGCATTCCTCAGCAATTGTTGCACAATATGAAACATTTTTCTGTGGCCCTCAAAAATTCATAACTGATTTGTTGTCTCTTTTTTTATCAGTTCCTTTAGGCATTTTAATGAAATTCCTTCTCTGGCTTGCCTCAAACACAATTGAGCTACTTCATCCACTTCTTCAGTAAGTATCTACATCCACGAAGTGATCAACATGTTTGTGTTCAAATGAAAATACTTAAGAGTCATCTTGTGCCCATTGGGACCATCGCAGCGCATACCTTCAAAGGTCAGCGCCTCTAATCACTGAAGTCATCGGTAGAATTGAAATATCTTTAAGTACAACCAGCAACACACAATAATATGTTAATCGACTTGTTCCCCTTTCATTTACATGCCATTGAAAAGGGTCCAGGCCCCGCGCCCGACTTAGTTAGTATTCAAATAACCCCGCCCACGTCTTGAAAGGTTGCCTGGCAAACAACCCGACCGGAAGTGTGTTAAAAGGGAATCTATCAGTCTCGGCATGGAAGTAAATTACGACTAAATTGTCTGCAGAAGAAGGAAGGCATCTCTCCCGGGAGACAACGAGAACAAGTTGGCATCCGCTTGGGACTCCTTTTCTTCCTCTCCATCCTCATTGTGTTTTCCTGTGTTTCTGTTGGCGGCGCCCACTTGCCATCAAGGAAGTTTCTTTTGTTCGAGATAATTCATGACGCTCTATTAATAATCAATTCAATTCATTAAGGACAAGGGACAGCAGCAGCAGCAGGTGGACTAATTGGTGAAATTCAACGAACGAGGGTTAAAGTTGTTTCGCTGTCGCTGTCCACTTGTCAAGCGGTGGCTCCCAAGGGACACATTCACGTCCTACACGCATCACTTAGCATGTGAGGACATTTGGCTGTCACTGTGCATTGGCCACTGGAGGCCACTGCTAGGCGATATTCAATTTTAGTCCTTTCGTTTTTTTTTCCCAAAACATGTGATTGCGAGGGAAAATGCTGCCGCATTACCGTCGAATCCATTCAAGACCACTGCAGGCGCACTCGCTGTGCTATTATTAGCGCACAGACGAGCTTTTGTTGCATGAGCTAAAAACGTGCCTCAGAAGCGTCTGGGTTTTATTTTTGTAACAAGGCGGTTGGATGAGTTATCTTTCCTCTTTTTTTCGCCTTCTGTGTGATTGATTGACAATGTAGCAACTGAAATGGACGGTGTGGAGTTTGGGGTCTATTGTTATCTGATTGATGGTAAATTTGTTCATGAAAGCTGTGGTGAGTCACACTTGGCGGCGTCTAGAGACGTGCTGTGATTAGGTTAGGTTATGTTTTGTGGAATGGATGTTTTTTTTTATAGAATTCTCTTGTTTTGACGCGATGTGCATAGAGCGGTGTAAACAAGAATGTAGACAGAGGTCGAGAAGTGAAGGCAAGTTGCTTCACACAGTGGATTGGGTCTTCTCAAAGGAGGAATGGAATGCACTTGGAGGTGGCGGTTGTGGCTTTTTTGGTAGAGGTATGCGGGTAGTCTGCTACTGTGTGGGACTTTTGACTTCTTCACATATGTTTCGTACATATCATGTCCACACCAATCCACACCACAAAACCTCAACTGAAGCTTGAAACGCTAATGCATATTGATCCTTTAGACTGTCCACTGAAACAGGATGCCTCATCACTGAACAACTATGACCTACCTACCTACCTACTCTCGATCCAAAACGCTCATTCAGCCTGATCATTATTAGTAAGCCGAATCTAAGAATTTTTATCGGCGTTAAAACCGGACACTGATCCATTGGAACTCACGCCTTTAGATTCGGTCTTCATTTGCAGCAGATGCAGAAACGACGAGGAGAAAGAAACCCATTGCACATGTTCTTTGCATTAGCGGCGCTCTCTCTTTTTGGAAGAAAATGTCACCTAGAAGCCTGCCATTTCTCACTAAGGTCTCCGAACTAAGTAGCAGAAGTCTGCCACTTTAACAAGGTCCCTGAAATAACTAGCCTTAGTGCCAGTCGTCTTCAAGGCTTTCTCAAAATCACTACCTAACTGGTTTGCGAAATTGGCTGAAGAAGAATCGCGTGGCAATCAAGCGGTCCTATATACTGACCTAAGTGTGACAGCTGCTGACTACCAGTCAAGTAACGAAAGATTGATTGGATTTACTTGTGGTTAGGTTAGGTTAGGTAGTAGTGGCTGACTGCTGCAGAGCAGTCACACTTAGGCCAGAGTAGGCCCATTGTGATACCACGCGGATTGCCTTTTCCTAACGCTGGAACCAGTTGGTGCGGCTAATGAACCGATTTAGTTGGCCAATGCTGGCTGCTGCTGGTTACGGCCGCTGAAGTAGTGGGCTCCTAGGTGCAGGAACCTACGACTGACAAGAGCACTGCAGGAGCAGAGAAGGAATGAGATGGTGATATCCCTTTTTGACATCAGATTGTTTTAAAGCCACGACAGCGCCCCTTTAATCGCTATGGTTTCTGCCTGAAAAACGCTACAGTGATCAGGGAGCTTCACGGAGATAGCAATAGAGAATAGACACCCGCACCCACCCCTTCTTTTGTCTTTGGTCCATCTATGCGCAGAGGATCTTTCAGCGTTTGCCTGTCCAGTCCGATCTGGAAGGAATGCTGATTGAGAATTTCTTCTCGAAGATGACCTGGGGTAGTAGACGGTCGGTGTCGCTAGGTAGCAAATTGAATTTCTTGAGAACGGTTGATTGGCCAGTGTTGAGTTCGGACCACTATCGAAGTGTTTTGAGTCTCAGGGCTGTGCTTTCTGCTGCTTGTTTCCCGAATATTTCCAAAGGTTGGAGATGGAGGAGAATATTCAGTGCGTCTGACGGAGTACTTCACAGTACTGCCCATTCATATACAGGCAGGCCTTTCTTTGTACTCGGTTGAGTGCATTGCAGTTTATAGCCTTGTTTAGTGCTGTCCACAAAACTGAGACACCATACAGAAGTGTCGGTCTGACGATAGAGGTGTAAATCCAGTGAGCGATGCGTGATTGTAGGCCCCATTTGCATCCTTGTGGTTACTCTTGGTAGTATTGAATCAATGCAACACACTTCCGTCTCTATCTTTAAACGAACGCCGATTGGAATGACGATTGACATAATCTATTTTGAAGCCAATCATAAAAAGCTTACCAAAGCACTACCAAAAGTGGTTGTGAATTGAAAATCTTCTGTATTTCGATCGACTGTGTATAGTTTTTTCTCGAAATTAAATCACTATTCCTTTGTGTTACGTTAGGTAAGCTTTTTGTGACTCTAACAGGTGCATCTGTTGTGGCCCACATAGATGCTGATTATATCGACTGTGCTATCACTGTCCGTTAATTGAGACACCTATGCATCGTTAACCGGAGGACTACCTTAGAAATACCTGCTGGGATCAATGGTCTTTTTTCCTGGTACGACCTAAATATACGAATATACGACAAAATATTTATATATATTTTCCGACCATACATCTTTCGAGTCACTGACAATGCTCCATGAGTGTATAACTGTCTAGAAAAAGCTTCACAAACAACTTGGCCGTTCGGATTCTGTTTGTTCTTTCCACTCCTGGGAGATCTTTAGCACGCACAACAAGAGTGGTGGCGGGGGAAATGAGCCTTAGCCCACTACGGTTTGTATCGCCACACATATCCAGAGTGATTCAACTTAGGATAGACCACTTGGATATAAAGGGTTTTCTAATAAAGACGTTTTAATATAACGCAAACCATTTGGGATGTTTCAAAACCTTTATTATCGGCTTGAAGTACATGAATGGAAATCGACTTCGTTCATATGGCCACAGCGGGCACGTTTGCACCGTTCAGTTATTAAGTCTTTTTTAGAATTTTCTTAGTCATTACCAGTGCAGCGTTGTTATAATCATGTACATTATTAGATCAAGTTGAAAGACATAATTTAAGATTAAGTTTAGCTTAGAGTGCCCGCCGAGGGCCAGTAAGTTAGAAGTAGAAACATTGTACGTCCAACTAGTTTCAAGCATTTTTATCTAGTATATAAGATTTGCTATGAATTCCAAAATAAAAATGAGATCAAAATAAAAAAATGGCACGTTTGCACCGGTGCACCGGGTTGGACCTAATTTTCAACGACTAGGCCACACATTTCAACCAAAACGGCCAATAATTTGCATTCAATAAGCTCTGAGTTCGTGCAACGTTGTCATCTTGTTGGCATACATCAATGACGTAGCCACACAGAAAATAGTCAAGTGGCGTTAAATCGCACTTGAAATAACACGCTGACCATACCTACTCTTCAATAAATCGATTGTAAGGTGTGCTGTGTGGCTTGTGGCTTGTGGCACCACTATCTTGATACCATATATAGTCCAAGGTAATATCTTCCAATTTGAGTTAAAATTAATCGGTAATCATGGCGCGATAACGCTGACCATTCACAGTGACATGACGATCGTTATCATCGACGAAAAAATCTGGCCCCAGCATGCAAACCGCAGCAGACAGTTATTTTTGGTGGATGAAGTCGTGATTCATGAAGCACATGTGGATTTTCATTCGACCAATAATGCATATTTTGCTTATTGATAAACATTGAGCCAAAAATGAGCGTTAACAAATTAAATTCAAAATTGTCAAGTCGCTATTGAAAAACCCTTTATTTTCCTCCACCTAGTCAGTGGTTGTCCCTCTTTCTTACATAACTTCAGTTCGAGAAATGCCTGTATTCGTTTATAGCACTCTGAGCCCAAAGGAACAGCGGTTGGCAAGAGATATTCTGCGTTTAATTTCAGTACTTAGGTTGTTTGTGCCTTAGCCGCTTTGACTACCTCGACACTTGATTATTCTGAAGCTTCGACGTTGTGTTTAATTTCTATTCGTTAATCTGCAAATCAAGTTCAGTCTCAATGCCATTCGCCATATTTATGGTCGCTGGGTGTTACCAATTGCATTTGTCACATGTCATCCGCGAATTCTATTAGCTGATTGAACTTTTGGAAGATTGTACAATGTACATTTAGTGCTGGCCAATGAGTGAACGATGTTTGCGAAGACAAGTGAAAGCTGGTCGCGATGTCCTAAACCATGATGGATATTGGAGAGATGTTGGGGATTTCCAATTGTAGAGTCACACATTCCGGTCTCTTGAAATCGAAGAGCAACTTCTTAATGTACTTTACTATAGATCTGTTTGTTTTGTGGATCGGAGTGACGCTACCCTAATAAAAACCTATTATATGGTTGATAAAGAAATGCATAATCTAAAATCTAATTTCGCTCTCAGTCAGATCACCCTCGTTCGTCCGCACTAGACCCCTTGCTAGACTTCAGTTTCGATCTTATTATCTTGAACTTATCTTCATCAATATGGGGAAGGAAATCTTATCTATCCTCAACTAGGTTAAATAAGAGGTCCTGTAGTGGGTTACTACTTATTTTGCTACACTCTCAGGCGAACCTCGGCCTAGGTTCTACATGTTGTTGTGGCTTCTCATGTTTCTTGGTTCTATTTCTAGAATACCATTAACAAACGTCATCAATTTGTAGACGTCCCCAACCCTCAACGTAGCGCTGTAACAACGCTAAAATCTTCTGATCTGCTTTGTCTCCCCTCTCTAGAATCAAGTGTATGAATTTCACATTCAATTCCCCAGCACCTTGGCGTTGATTAATTGCTTCAATCTCTCCATTTGCCATAACCTATGTTTAACTTCATACGAAGCTTTATTCCACTCAATTTAAAACATCAAAATTCTAACCATGTCCTTTTGTTTCCCTCTGCCCACAGGTACACAAAAAATTTGTCACCCGACAAAATCAACCTGAGCACGTTTCGGGGTGAAGGCGAACTCTCTAATTTGCAACTGGATGAAAACGTTCTCACCGAACTGCTGGAGCTACCGTCGTGGCTGCGCTTAACGTCGGCATGGTGCAACCACGTGTCCTTTCGAATCAGTTGGACCAAACTGAAAAGTGTTCCTATAACGCTGGTAAGTGCCCGCACTGTGTCCCCGGTGGTTACACATAGCTCAACCCCCACTCCATTTCAGACGCTGGACGAAGTGAATATATCAGTTGAAACCTGTGATCCTAATTCAAGAAGCCAAGATCCTAACTCGCCGGGCCTGCAGTCGATACAAGTTCCGCCTGGGAAGTACAGCTTTATACACAAGATTGTCGACGGAATTACGATAATCGTGAATACGGTTAATGTCAAGTTCCTCAGTCCAGCGTTCACGTCGTCTGTTCAGGTGAGACCGTCACATCCCCAAGCCATGGCAAAATGACATCTCCTCTTCTTCCTTGTTAGATGTCCCGAATCCGCGTGGAATCGAAAACTCCAAAGTGGGCGTCTGCAGACCTCCGGATGACCCGCCTGAAAGATCCACAAAAGGGGATCATTCTTATATTTAAGGAACTGTCGTGGCAGACTGTCCGGATCGAGGCCAGTTCGACGCAGGACAAAACACTCACTCCCCTGCGGCTGCTCACAAATCAGGCTCGCTGTAGGATTACGATACGAAAGCGTACCTCTGACTGCAGTGTGTTAGCGTCTAGATTAGTCCTAATTCTGGATGACCTGCTGTGGGTCCTGACAGACTCCCAGCTGAAGGCGGCCCTGCACTTCGTCGACTCCCTGTCGGGACTGATCAAGGCCGCCACCCACGCCACTCAGAAAACCAAAGCACAAAAGAAACTTGAAGTAAGTACCCTCGTCAGGTCACAGGCTGACTCAGTGTGACTGACTGGTTTTTGTGTAGACACTTCCAGAGTATCAGGCACAACTGGCCCAGCAGACGCGGCAGCAGTCCGAATTGGCGCACACCACGTCCACGCAGAAGATGTTCAACGCCTTCGATGTGCGCGAGACTTCCTATCATTTCTTCAGCCAACGGATTGATCTTCATCTCTGCGACGACGAGGAGGGTAAGTGAACTGTTCGCGCAAACGGCCGCACAATGTCTTGATATCGAATTTCCCCAGACGGCCGATCGAGCTACCCAGAGCTGCGCAAGGGAGGCGCACTACAGATCTCTGTTCAAGCATTCCAAGTCGACTACTACCCATATCACTTGGCGAGGTCGGACCGATCTCACTGGGCGAAGTACGCGGTTTGTCCGGTTCGCCAGAACGCTTCTTGATGCATGTTCACTTTTCAGGTACAAAGAAGCCTCAGTGTTGCCTGCCATGTGGCTGAAGGAATCGCTGAACGCATTCCGCGAAGCCGTACTCAATCTAAGTCAACCGAATCGTCCATCATCGCATGCCCCGCTCGAGCGCAGCGCCCCCGCATCTCCGGTCATGCTCAACCCAATGACTTTGGCCGGCATGAGCTCGTCCGGCCAGTCGACACCGGTGAATGCGGGCAGCGCCCCAACGCCCATCTCGCAATCAATTCAACAAAAATCCACCCTGGACAATCTTGCCAAACTGATGAGCGCCTGCGTGATCGTACGAATCGAAGACTTCACCCTCTACCGAGTGACAACGTCGGGGAAGAAACAAATGCCAAAGGAATTCGTCTCTGGTGAGTATTGCCAGTGCATTGTGCGTTTGCTGAGTGCGGTACGGAGTGATCAGTGCACCGACACCCCTCCCATCAAACGCATTCATCGCATCGCTGAAATACTGAATACATGCATTTCTCTCATTGTATCTCTCTCACACGATCGATCAATCGGTGGTTTCTCAATTATTTAGCTCAACACAAGAGGAAACCAAAAGCAGGTGATTTGATGATCAGTAGTTCGTTCTTCATTTCATGTTTAGTTCTTCTTATTCTTCTTAATTTTTGTTTGTTTCTTTCGGGGGCGGGAAGGGGACAATGCATGTGCGCTTCTCGTAGGCTGAAGTGTTTCTTTTGATTCCAATTTGTTCGTCTTTCTTGTTCGTTTGCTGAATGACAAGTGCTAACCCGTGCTGTGTTCTTGTTCTAGGTGACAAAGATCGCTATTCATTCCCGCCCGAGATGCCCATCATCCACGCTGAGTTTACTTACTTTTACTATCCGGGAGACTTTATATTCCCACGTAAGTTTTAACCTTAGCTCTAACCACCTGGTCGTTCATCTGTTCTTTTCTCTTCTTTCAGTTCCTCCGTCCAAGGTGTTCGTGCACATAAATCCACTGCAGATCCACTTCGACCTCAGCAGTGTCCTCTGGTTCAACTCGTTTTCCTTGAACCTGCATGAGAGCCTCCTGCGAACGAGTGTCGGCTCGCCCACGGCGTCGTCGTCCTCCGCCGCATCCCTCTCGGCAGCGAATTCAGAGCCCAGCCTCATGTACATGGATGTCAAAGTGGAGGCCATCATGCCCCGCATCGTCATCGAGTCCAGCATCGATGCGCCGAACCAGAAGGATCGCCCAAAGATCATGCAGATACAGATCTCCCGATTCGCCCTGACCAACATCCGGGAGATGGGCTCGTCGAGGGCGGACCTCGCGCAAGCATTACATTCCCTTCAGGAGGGCACCCTGGTCTTTGGCAGCGGGTTCCCCTCGGCCAACGGCGACATGTGCATCGTGACGGATCGCATTCTCTCGCATGTGGCCGCCAGCGATGTGCCCAGTATTCCGCAGCCACTCAGCGCGTCGGTGTCGTCACAGAATCTCTCGCGCTACGCCATGTGGGCCGAACCGCGAGACGTGTGGTGCATAAAGTTCGATCCAGTCTGGATTGACTTCCTTGGTGCACGGTCGATGGGACCTAACAAATCAATTCCATTCGTCGACGCAGTCCCGGTCACGCTGTGGCTACACGGGGGCTCCGATAGTGCAACGCCCGCCACAACAGCAGCGTCCACCGCCAAGGGGTCTGTGGAGACGAACATTCACCGATTGGACTACACAAACAGAAACTACACAACCCTGAATCCATTCCTGGACACCGAACCTCAGGAGCCAACCTCAAGCACCGCGTCGTCGGAGAAACAAAGGAAATCCGGAGATACCGCCACCGAACGGACTGCTGACATGCACGCCATTGTTCATATATCAAACCTAGTTAGCGTACAAATAGATCACTATCAGTATTTGTTCCTCTTGCGGTTGGCCGAGGAGATGAATGAGTTGACCACGTTCTTGGCGCTCGACGCCGAAAGAATTCTACAGAAGGTGAGTGAGAGTGCACACGATCCCCATTCTGACTGATCCCCATTCTCTCCCTGCAGCAACACATCAAAAAATCTCTCATTTTGGGTTGCGTTGTCCCCCAAATCGAGGTTACACTGGTGATGCCGTCCCCAACACCTGGTAAGGAATCAAGTGGTGGTGATGCTGAAAGTGTCTTACCTGACTCAGCTAGTTTGGGTGATGATTTACACATGAATAGTAAGAAGTTTCAGTTTTATTTTATTTGTTTTCTTTTCAAATCGCAAAATTTCAAACCAAGCAGAGATCTCCTTTTTCTCTCTCTTGATTCCTCCTCGTTTTTCGCATTCACTTTCGTTCTGGCATTCAGTTCTTTTTTTGTTTCTCTTAAGAACTTCCGTACTAACCCAACTGCACCTAATTTCAATGTCACACCACACTATGCATGACCTTAAAGTGTTGTACCCCGACGCTGTGCCCCCCAATTAAACACATGTTTGCACTTTATTCGCTGCTAGGTACAAATATAACCTGGCCCACACCGCCACCGTTGGATCACATCAAAAATAGCACATACGGCAGCGTGGAAACCCCGTCGCCCATCACGAACGATCCACCTTTTGAGACAATGCACGTGTCCAATCCTAACACTCATGGGTAAGCAGAGTATCATCGCTTCCAGTTGATTGATGATGGTCGATTGGTATGTGTATCTTCTTATCTAGATATAATGTTCAAATTCAAAGCACACCAACGGTGGCTTCCTCATCCACACTGAGTCAGGGATCACGGCCCGACACCGGAGTGTATTCACAGTCGGCTGCATCGTCCTCAAAGTCGACGCGTTCAAGAAACTCCATAACCGACTCCAGTCTGACGAAGGAAATCAATTCGGGTGAGTAGATTGCACTGATTGCACACAAATCGGGGAACTAATTTCGCATCCTCCTCCTAGGTCTGCTGTCGATGAAAAAGGGCTTTTCCAGTTTCATGACGTCTATCGATTCGGCCATCAAGTCCGGTGGTCCGAACGACGACGTCAGCGATACTTTCTCAATTCAAAGTGATATTAGTTCGGATTCAGAGAACTTCGCCATTGTCATGGGCGACGACAAGACCACGGACTGCATTGACGTTATGTTTAGGTAAGCGCGTTTCCTTTCTCCAATCACCACCTGGTTCCAATCATTCTCCCCTTTCAGGCTTAATCCATTCACAACTGATCAAAATCTGAAAGCGTCGCCAGTGGAAGTTGCCAGTGAGGTGTACGAGGAGCCGAACTACAAGACAAACCTATCCTCACCATCCGAACCGTCGGAGGCGAGCACTTGGCGACGCCGAGACCTGGTCTCTATGGCTACCTTCAGGTAAACATAATTACTGCTTATTTAGCGTGTCCTCTTCTCAGCCTGCTGCTCCTCTTACAGATTAACAACAGTGGAAGTGATACGACAGAATGAAGGCTATTCATCGTCACTGCGACTGCAGGTGGCAGCTATTTCTTGTGATGAATGCGGTTCCATTCCGTGGGATGAGTTGCAAGTGAGTAGTTCTCTGTTGTCTGTTCATATCGCAATCGAATTTGTTTTCCTTATTTTTCCTTTGGCCACTTTCATTTGCCTTTGTTCATAATCATTTCTGTTTACTGATTTTATTTGGTTTTTGATTTTGTTTTTGTGGTTATTTGATGGTGAACTCTTCTTCTTCTTCGTGTGGCGCTACAGTCCGGAGTGAACCTGGGCCTCGGTCAACAATCCTCTCAACAAATCCTCTCCAAGTTGGTTGAGGTCCTTCTCCACTTGAGTGCGCCATCGGGTTCGTGGTCGTCCTCTATTGCGTTGTCCCACTGGTTCGGAGTCGAAGACTCTTCGGGCTGGAGCAGTGTTGTCCATGCGCTCAACATGGCCTAGCCATCTTAGGCGTTGAATCCGTAGACGCCTGACTAGACTCATGTCGCTGTACAGCCCGTACAAATCGTGGTTGAATCTTCTTCTCCAGGAACCTTCAACGCAAACAGGACCAAAGATTGAACGCAGAACTTTTCTCTCGAAGAGACCAAGTGCGTTTTCATCCGCTCTTGAGAAAGTCCAAGCTTCCGCACCATATAGCAGGACAGGGTCAAGGTCTTATATAACGTGAGCTTGGTCTTTCGGGAGAGGGCTCTGCTATTCAATTGCCTCTTGAGCCCAAAGAAACAGCGGTTGGCAAGAGTTATTCTGCGTTTAATCTCGGTACTGATGTTGTTTGCACTATTTACTTGGGAGCCAAGGTAGATGAAGTCCTTTACTACCTCGAAGTTGTAGCTGCCTATGGTGACGTTCTGACCGAGTCGTCGATGTTGTGTGTCCTTTCTTGATGACAGCATATACTTTGTTTTGCCCTCATTCACCGCTAAACCCATTTTTGCCGCCTCTATGCACACTGTCATATGCGGTTTTAAAGTCGACAAATAGGTGGTGGGTGTCGATCTGCATCTCTTGGGTTTTTTCGAGGATCTGCCGTATTGTGAAAATTTGATCGATAGTGGACTTCCCAGGCCTGAAACCGCACTGATACGGACCTATCATGTTGTTGACGAATGGTTTCAGGCGCTCACACAGAACGGCAGAGAAGATCTTGTAGGCGATGTTAAGGAGACTTATCCCCCGATAGTTGGCGCAGTCAAAGAGGTCTCCTTTCTTGTGGATCGGGCAAACGATACTAAGATTCCACTCGTCGGGCATGCTTTCCTCCGACCATGTCCTACAGATGAGCTGGTGCATGCGCCCAACCAGATCATCTTCAGCTGCTTTAAACAGTTCCGCGGACAATCCATCCGCTCCAGCAGCTTTGTTCGACTTCAGTCTCGATATCGCTACCTTGACTTCGTCTAGATCGGGGGATCGGATCGGTATTGATGTCCTCTTCGCCGTTTAACAGCTTGCAGAAGTGATCCTTCCAGATTCTCAGTATCGACTGCGACTCTACTACGAGTTGTCACTCTTCGTTCCGACAGGCTTCTGTCCGATGTTTGTACCCTTTGGATAGTTGTTTCACCCGCTAGTAAAACTTTCGGACATTATTTCTGCCGTGCCACCTTTCCATTTCCTCGATCGCGCGCTTCTCATGCTCCTTCTTTTTCTTTTTGAGAAGCCAGTGCTCTTCCCTTCTTTTAAGTTTGTAGAGCTCACGAACCGCTGTCCGCTGATGGTGAACTCGATAAGGCGAATTATTGTTCAGTATTTGGGACTGGAATTTTGAAATTGACGAAGGCACATATTTCTACCTTAGACTGTGTATGTGTATGACTATTTTGCTACTTCTAATCAGTAGTCTCGATCAAAATAGTTTCGACAAAGAATTTGCTCTCGTGCGGCTTTTGCTGGACAGGAACTGTTGTCGAAGAGCATTTCGGCAAATTTGACAACGATACGCTTTACGAACGATATCATCGTCATTCTCTTCCTCGCGCAACCATTCGGTAGTCAAGTCATTTCATGCCACCTTAGCAAGCAGAGAGATAAATTCAAACTTACTTGGTGGAACCAGGAAATAAGCCACTTGCGCAAAAAATGCAGAAAAAAGCGAAAAGATCTCGTGATGGGGGCTCCTACAAGGAATCTCTTTGTATTTTTAAGAACGTCCTAAGAAGAGCCCAACGAGGCTCATGTATAAACTTCTGTGACAAAATCGAAGAAGTCTCTGAAGCCTCTGGGCTCAGGAATGTTTTAGCATCGTATCGTAAATCACAAAGCTTTCTCAAAAAATCCAATGGGACCTGGACCTCATCTAACGAGGAAATCCTCGATCATTTTATGGTTATTTTAACAAACTGTGCTTAAGTGAGCCAGCCAATTACATTCCTCTTCTCAATGAATCCACCTACAATACCTTCGGCCCGTGCTGTGTCGTGACCCCAGACAAGTGTATTAATAATGTCTAATGCACGCGCAAATTATAAAAAAGGCTCTTTTCAAGTCAGCAAGACCTTACGGCAGAAAATTGCTTAGAATATAATGCATTCACCCTTGTGGCACTTCTGAACATCGATGGTGCACATCAAACCAAAGGCAATCACATTTGCCATTAACAACCTCGAGATCGGAGAGACCTTAGTCGCTTTCATTCACCAGCTAGTCAGTAGCAGTGCAATCTACTCTAAGCTGGGAGTTTCTTCGACCAATGAAAATCAAAAATTAAGTTTTTATATTCAGAGTTACGTGCCCGCTATATGTTAAGAATATTGATTCCAGCAATCTATAGATTGCTTCAGAAAATCAATTCTGTATGTTTTGCTAACGGCTTACAATTAGACATGATTAATGAATGGTGCTTGTGTCTATAAAACACCTTTTCATTTGGTCGCTCACATATCGGATATGTGTCGTCAAGAACGGTGCAAAACGTTACTTTCTTGCTTAAATTTTGAGCCTCTCGCGGGTCTTAGGGCCTCTATTACTCCGACACGCTTTCGTCTGCGGTTTCTCCCAATGAGATTCAGCTCTCTCCAACCCTTCCCCAGTTGTCGGGAATCCACTTCAACTGTTCTGCGACATGAACTTCTTGGTCAAACCGCTGTTCTACTGTTTTGCTTTTAGCGGGTTCCACTGAATTGCATGTTTTGGTATGGAACTGTCGCCTTTTCGAAGGGTATGACCAATCCATTGCCACTGTCGCCGTTGTATAGTGATACCTATATATTACTGATCCGTTCTCTGATGAAGCTCTTCGTTTGAGATACTGTTCCGCCAGTTACGTACCGGTTCACAAACGTCAGTAGCCTTCTTGTGATGGTGCTGCACCCTTTAACAGCATAGAGGGAATAAGTCTAATGCATCTTGCTGTTTAAAGAGGCTTCTCCATATAATATACAACTGGCTTTTGAAATTCGATTTGCGACATACTAAGCTTCGGTTTCTTCAATCGGTGAGACAATACTGCCGAGGTATCGGAAACTCTTTACTCTCTCAACCGGCTGTTCTGCGTTGCCTATTGGATTGAAAGACTTGCATGCGACTGAGTTATTGTTTTTGTAACTTTCAAATGCTGGTGTTTCCTCAAATATAAAAATCAAAATATGGGTGGGCTCTGTTTATCAATTGAGTGGCTAGAGTTATTCTTCATTTGCTTTCAGCGCTGGTGTCGCTGTCTACTGTGGCGTTCTGTCCGAGAAGTCGTTGTTGGGTGTCTGAATGTACTTGGTATTTGCATGAAAGTGTGCCGCCTTGTCTAAATCTTTTTCACATTAGTTCCTCGGTTGAAGGATCACTGTTAATGATTTGTCGTTATTCTCCATCAACAGACGAGTTTGGTAAGGATGCCAAAACAAAGGCATTGCTATGTATTGCTCGTCTTTAAAGATGCTGTCATTCTTACTTACTTACTTGTCATGCTGGCGACCCATGAAGGGTCCGACCCTGAGCAATTGCTGCCTTCAATTGCTGATGGTCCTTGACACGCTGCTTCCCTTCATCAAGACCAAGCTGTCTTGCAACCGATACAAAAATTGTGGTCGATAACGATCTTTTCCGCCTTTGTTTTCGTCGATAGCGGAATTTCCTGGCCTAAGCCAAACTGGGAGGAACCAGGCGACACCAGAAATACCCGACTGATTACACTTATCTGCCCCTAGACTCCATGTATCGCTTGTGTGTCAGTTCGATCGCTGTTTTAAAAAGCGGTGCTCATGTGAGCTATTGCCTCTCTAGGCGCCTGCCTTTGTAGGTGCACCAGGTCCTGCTCCGAAGGGTTCGAATCAGTTGATTAGACATCGCGTCCAAAATAATTGCCATTCACCATCCAATACACATTCTTTGCGTTTAAATTCATTTGTGTTTGCTTTTTACATCATTTTTATCAATCTAATTTCACTCATTACGTCTTCACCTTCATCTACTCTTCCCCGTTCTCCGTTCATGTGTTGCTTCTTATTCTTTCGATTTTATTTTTCCTTTCAAACTATGATATATACGATTTTTATGAAGTACTCTTCATTTTGTTACAAAAAAACAACATTTATAAATTCTTTCTTAAAAATTAATCAAATGTTAATGTGTCGCTATAACTTTTTTTGCATGCTTTCTCTTCTCTTCTATTTAATAAATAAACAAAATTAAACAAACAAACAAAAAAAATCAATACAAACTAAATTTATATTATTTTGAAAATTAAACAAAAACAAACAAATAACAAAAAATCAACATCAATATTGTGATCTTTTATATATTCTTACCAAACATAATCTATTCAATGTGTGCTAACGTCATATTTTATAACAATCAACTTATATATTTATTTCCGATAAAATAATGTATATATGTGTATGTACAAATAATCTTTACATTTGAATAAATTCAAATTAAAAAAAAAAAACACAAAAAAGACCGCTCACCAATCAACAAAGGTACATGTAACCAATTACTATTATTAATTAATTCTTAAGTATTATACTTTGTCTTTTATTTGAGAATAGTCTTAAGTTTGTTGGTTTTCTAATTTCGTTCCTCATTGGGTTTTGAATACTTTCCGAAACACGAGAAAAAAGAAACATCTTTTGGGTTTGATTTTGAGACGTTTTATGATTTTCCGTTGTAGACTCGATGAAATGGAACAGATTCGGTTTGGTTGAGTTTGTTTTTGAGTATTTCTTTGCGACTTTTCTGGTGGTTTGGGTTTGGTTTCTTTTTTTGTTTCATTTGTTCCTTCTCTTCTCGGTTGTTTGGTTGACGTTTTCCTCTTAAGTTGAATTTGGAAAAATGGAATCATTTTTTTGGATGATTTATCAGAATTGCTACTTCACATTTTAACTGCTGTGTAATTGCTGTTTTGTTCTTTAGTTAGTTTTTGGTTCTTATGGTTTGGTTTGAAACGACAAATGAGTTTATCGATGTAAGGAGATGCTGTTCAAAAAGATGTGAGAAAAGTGTTTGATCAAATGTCTTGTACATAAACAAATGTTCGTACGTACAAACCTAAATGTTTTTTAATACATTTTGATTATTTTAAACCTCTTTTTGTACCCTTGTGACATTCAATGAACAATCAAATCATGAACAGCCTTGAACTACATCGGCCCTAGGTATAACTTCTGATACGAATAATTTTCATAAATCGTTACTTCACCTGTCTCGAGTAACTAATAATGCTTTGAGAGAAGCGTAGCGCCCCTCACGACTCGTTAGAGTACACTGTCATTCACAACACATGTTGTAGACGCATTCCCAACTCGGACTGTATCCATATTGTTGTTGTTAATGCTGACACTAGTCTTTTCTCGAATGTCTGTTGGAACTTTTCCACGATTCACCGTCTTGCCGTTGCTTATTCATGCTAGAAGCTAATTGTTGGAATAAATAAAAAATTAATTTCTGCGGCGCAAACTTACTGACGTCTGACGTCCAGTTTCTAGCATTCGAAACCTTCGATTGACAGTGACAGTCGACTCATACTCAAACATTATTGCACTTGAACTATCATTTTAGGCCGTTCTCTTGATAACGCAACGAAACGGGGCTTCACACACAAAGTGCCCAATTTCTACTTGGTCTAGTTATACTCTTATCTACTGGCAATCAAACGCTGGATGATCTTCTGCAGGTCAACATAGACGGATCGAAGACGAAAGAGTGGATAAATGTCAAATGCCAAAAATCTAAGCATTGCAAGGAAGTGGCAACTTTAAGCCTCTGCGGTATTTTTAAGACAGAACACATTGAGGCACTGACCTGGCTCAAGAACTATGTAAAGAAGATACTACGATATCACTATCTGCTCGGTAATCACAAAGCTTCACAAAGTCATTTGTCACTCAAAAACATTCCGTAATTGTCGGTTATCTCTAAAGGAGACTGGCTGAATATTAGTATAGGTACACTTTACGTGAACTGAATGCTCCCTCTATGCCCCTGGCTACAACCTACCATCAGTATGAAGGCTTATAGAATCAAAACAACCAACCAAGCGTCTGCTTGGGTCAATTAGATCGTGGAGCGACACAAGCCGATACATTTTTCCCGCGATCCCGAATCAGACTATCACTTCGAGTTCTTCCTTGCAATGAGTACCGTATACGACACCATCTCAATGTAAGCGTAGTCGATTTGTCGATAGAAGCACCATCTTTTCGACTGGAGTTGAGATTTCTTCACTTTCTCCTCAGGCCCGTTAAGTAGCTATTGAAAGAGCTGCATGCTGCTTTTTTTGTCCCAACTCATAAAATATGAGATAAAAAAGGACCTTAATAAAATACGAGGTGTACCTTCGTTAATTCCAAATATTGTTGTTTTCATACAGAAAGGAATTTGTAGGTCGCATCTGGGTCCTATTTCTCCAGTAGAGATGGCAATTTACTTCATATGTAGTACATCTACTTCATTAATTATTTTTGATGCATTTGCTACGTAGAAACTTATTTTTAATTCGTTTAGCTTAATTTAATTTCTTGTTCTTTGATGGGCGCTACAGTCGGTGGTGGACTTGGGCCTCAACCAACATGCCTCTCCAGCCAGCACGATCTTTCGCCAGCTACCTCCAGCGGTTTGGTCTTTTTCCAATTGTCAAAAGTTTCTCCTGTCCACTATGACGCTCTGTCCGAGACGTCGATGTTGTGCGTCCTTTCGTGATGACAGCATGTACCTGGTTTACCGCTAGACCCATTTTAGTTGCTTCCGCTTCAATGCCAGCAGACGCCTCATTGACGGCTCGCTGTGTTCGCCCAATCACGTCAATGTCGTCCGCGTAAGCAAGCAGTTGAACGGACTTTTGGAAGATCGTGCCTCGGGTGTTTACGTTTGGGTTTCGCACGATCTTCTCAAGTATGATGTTGAAGAAGTCACATAACAGCTCGTCGCCTTGACTAAAACCTTTTTTGACATTGAAGGTCTCACTAAGTTCGACCTTGGGGAAGCAGCGAGATTTCTCCATCGTCATCGTGTACGACCTGACGAGTTTGGCAGGAATGTCAAAACTAGACATGGCGCTGTATAGCTCGTCTCTATGCACGCTCTGCATCTCTTGAGTCTTTTCCAGGATTTCGAAGTGTAAATATTAGGTCAATGGTGGACACCTCAGGCCTGAAAGCGCACTGATAAGGACTTACCAGGTTGTTGACAAAGGTGTCAGGCGTTCACACAAAACGGCAGAGATTATCTTGTACGCGATTTTAAGAAGGCTAATCCCTCAATAGTTGGTGCAGTCAAAGGGGTCTCTTTTCTTGTAAACCGGACAAACGACGCTGAGATTCCACTCATCGGGCATGCTTTCCTGGTGCATGCACCCAACCAGATCATCTCCAGTTGCAGTTTCGTGGACAATTCGTCCGCTCCAGCAGCTTTGTTCGATTTCAGTCTAGATATCGCTATGTGACTTTGTCTAAGTCGAATTTGTGTCTTCATCGCCGTTTAACAGTCTACAGAAATGATTTTTCCAAATTTTCAGCATCGACTGCTTGATTCCATTTAAGATGCCTTATAAACGTCCTCGCAAGAACCAGCAACACCTGTTCTACAGTCAAGGCTTCTTAGGCCCACTTGTGTCGTAGACAACATCGCCTTTACCTTGAAAATAATATATAACGTATCCGTTATAACGACCACAATGGTCAGTACCCTGAAGATCGATATAATACCGATAATCCTTTTTGTCCATTGGGCGGGTACTGGAGCGCACGTACGGTAATAGGTACGCGAGGAGTTTTTAAATAAATATTTTTGATCCATTTCTATATTCCCTTTTTAAAAACTACTACTTTGTTTTTTGGGCAATTTGCTTCACTCCAGTCCTTACTTTGTTATCGGAGTTAGACCAAAAACATGTAAATTTGACAATGTTTTCCTTCAGAAAGCATTTACAACTCAATCAAAACTTCCTCAAAACCGATTGAATCAGTCCGAATACGTGGGTCATCGTGGCTGAACCCAGCGTCGTCCTTCATCACTCAGAAACAGTCCAACCACGGCCGGCAGTTACATTAATCGCAAATATGAGGCGCATCCATGCCCAGAACGAGGTTATGCTCGACACGCATTTATCATTTGAGTCAACAGTAGCGCCCGGGAGAATGTAAAAGTTTTCCCTCGAAAATGCAAACCAAAATATGCCAACCAGCCACTAGCTAGTCGTCGAATAGTCACTCGGGCAGACAGCCCGTCCTCCACCTGTCCTTCAAGCATTGCCCATCGAACAGTGAACAGTGATGGTGGTGCATGAGCCCGGCGGTGCATATGTAACATTTTTGGGCTCGGTACTCATCGTAATTTCAAATGTATGAATTTGGTTCAACAGAGAAATCCCTGCTAACTGCTATTAATGACCACCAGCTGAGAAACTCCTTAAGCTCTTGCTGAATAACCGATATTATCTGCTTTCAATAATCCTGCATGGTGGCAAATAATAGCACTCTCAGAGCATATTTGCCGGGTTAAAATTTATTTATTGTTAAACATTTTATAATTTACTGCTCATGACCCAAAGACGATTGTCGTTGCTTGTCCCCTCTGACTCACAGGATATCTGGTCACTTCCTATTTGCTCAGCAATTTAACCAGAGATGCTACTTGAATCTATTGAAGAAAGAGATAATTTATAATCTTCGTAACATATCGCTCAAATATATTAAATTCAATGGACGCCATCTTTTTGAAAGTCGTGTTTTTGTACAAGTGTAGTGAAAATTGGTTCTAACAGCCTTGCTCCACTGTTCGGCCTAATAAAACACTCTGACCACCTGATACCACTGACAGTAGTAATCAATTCACAACTGACAGCATTTTGTTTTATTGGAGATATCAACTAATCAGATCACTGAAAATAGCGGTGTATGCACATGCAAAAAGCTTTCGGGGAAAACAACATTACGTCTCAACAATATGAATGAATAAAGCCTAAGTTTCGTTAGATTTTTTTAAGCTTAACATTTGGAACTGACAATAATTGGATATGACGCTTCTGAATTGGCATTGCATGCTGTGTTATGTGCTCGTTAGTGTATCGTAAATTTTCCGCTTTAACATAAACCAATCAGCTTTTTTTATGTATTTTGTGTCGAATCAAGAGTACCAATTGTGTTTGCTGTGAAATGTGTGCGTTCATTTTCCACCCCGACACATCTGGCTTGCAGATATTTTAACCAGTTTCTCCGCATCTTTCAGACGAAATTCGGTGCACGCTGCAAAGCATGGAACCTGGCACCATACAATCCCGAGGCTCCACCATGTATTCAGCTTCGTTTGGAGGAGACTCTTCATCCGCCCGCCGAACCGGTTGATATTTCTGACAAGAAATGCATTCACGAGTAAGTTTTGAACAGTGTGCTTGTAACTCGGAGAACTAAATGTCTTTGTTTGCAGCTGGTTCACACACCATGCGGACATTCGGGTGAAGGACATTGCACTGGATCTGTCCATGAGTACAGTGATTGGACTGGGGGACTTGGCCGAAGATGAAATTATTACCAAACCGCTGCCTTTAAATGTAAGTCGGTGCTTCGCTTGTGAACTGTCCTAATCACACACGATCAATCCTTTTCAGATATCACTTGAGAATGTGAAACTCAATTTGATAGAGGACCGCCCGCCAGTTAACATTACCTCTCCGGGTCCAATTCCAATCAACTTAGCAATAGGCTCAATGAAGGTGAAGCGCGACGAGAATGGAATCCTGCACATCCAGCCCGTCGAAGGAGGTATGAGAGTTAAGGCCAAAATCTGCGACAAACTGTCCTAATCGGTGTATTCATTTCAGTTTCGGCAGATGATGAGATCAGAATATCATCTTCACCACGTGATAAGGATCGTGATCGTGAAGTCCTCTCGCTGCAGTTGGTCCTACAGCAACTGAAGTTGGACAACGAGAACGTTCGCAAGCAGCTGAGTCACTTGAAAGAAAACCAAGAGAGCTACAGGTGAGCTGCCTCAAACTTAGTCACTTTCTCCATCTAACCCGTCTCCTTTTTCAGACAAAAAGCAAAACAAGAAAACGATGTCCTTCGAACGTATTTAAAGGCCGCACAAGACGATATAACAACGCTGCTGGATGAGAAAAAAGCTCTGCTCGATACAATCCGCTCACTGCAGGTAAGTGCTTTATTTGTGATCAGAAATGATGTACAATCCAGACACAGAACCTAACACTGAATCTAAATTTGTTCTTGCAATAAAAATCGAAATCGACTTTTATGCACGATTGATAAACATAGAAGGTCAAAAGTGACGAACGGAAGAAAGGTCAGTGCGTTAGCGCAGTAGTGAACAAAATAAATGCAGACATTCAAGCGATCATTCTTTTTGGTTTCCTTTTATGTTGAATTTCTTATTTTCGTGGTTTCTCTTTATTTATCACGCATAGAGTGCATTTTTATAAATATGCTTATGTTGAGTAGTTTCGTTGAATCACACGTACACAAATTTGTCTGGTATTGGGAGGGAGAGAGATTTTTTGTAGTAATTTCAGAGCCTTGCGTAATCCGAGCAGAGTTTTCTTTTTTTTGTCAGGCCTGCGTGATGAACTTAAGCAATCGAGCAATAGATGTGTCACCGTTGTACTTATACAGCTTGTTTTCGTTGAGTTTCGTTCAATTGTGCTTACGAATATAATAATAATATAGGTGACGCTACGAGCTGTAAAGGGCCATGGCCTAGCTTCTCAGCAATCACTCGTGTTGTGCGTGCTATTGTTTTCTCATGAGTGTAAAGTACCCTACTTGTTTGTGCCGACTAAGTTTGCGAAGCTTTTTTATTAAGAATGTTATACTCTTTGAGCATTGTTCTTGACTCGAATAAGGTGAATCTGTGAAAATTATTTTTTTGGTCGTACCACGAAGCGAACCTAGGAACGTAAGCTCATGTGTATATGAGTTGACGCACAAACCCATAACGGCACAGGTCACTACCCACCATACGTATGTATGTATTTTAATGACTGTACAGATGTATGTATAAACTACAGTTAATGTTCAAATTTTGACTATGTTCCTAGAAGGAATCAAGCGCAGTTTGAAATTCGAAGAGACTACTGGTTATTGCTATCCTGACGTATTATTGGCATTACGCATTTTATTACAAATTTTAGCCACATATTGTGCTGCAACTTAAGCATACGCACTGTCGTCATCATTCAGTTTTGCTACTGTTCCTTATAAAGAATTCGTTATTAATAACCGTTTAGAAAAATGTTTACGTTTGGAGGGTTGAATGTATAACATTTGTTTCCATATAACATTTTGAGAAAATGAAAATCCTTTATTGTAAAGCTCTTGCGTTGGTGCGCAGTTATTAACCCGGCGTCTAGACTGAAAAAAAGAACTGGGTCTTCGGGGTCTTATCCTACTATAATAAAAAGTTATGTTGATTCACAGTTCTAGTCCTCAATGGCTAGGTTGTTAAAAAATCGCCTTATATTCATTAACTATTTTTTTCAACTTTTCAACTGAAAATAAAGACAAGTTTACAAAGTTTTTCAGTACGCTTTCTGTCAAAATTGTACTGGAGTTTTGTTAAACTCATAAAATGATCTTGGCTTATTCTCATAGGCGTCAATGCGAATACTATCTCTAACTCCTTAATAATTTTGACTTCCTTATGTCGGAAAATTCATCATTAACCATGTAGTCTGATTCAAAAACTGCGTAGTTATTAAATAATGATAAATGCACGAGCTATGAGAGGATTAATGTTGAGCTTATCTGTGGGATTGGAGTCTGGAAAGCCTAGAAACATGAGAGTAAGCATAAGGATGCACCAAACACGTGTCAGTCTTTTTGTCCAAATCAAATCTTTTAAGTTAGTGGCTTTTTACTCAGCTTTTACTTTATCACTAACTTATGGTCATGAGATTTGCATAATAACTGAAAGCATAAGTTTGCGAATACAATCTGTCGAGAAGAGGTTTTTTGTACAGTTGTGGGAGTTACTCGCCAACGTTAGGACAACGTGAGGAACACTGCAGAACGCAAGGAAGTCAATGTGAAGCAGTTGCTTCTTCGAATGGAAAGCAGTGAGTGAGTCTGGAGATTTCTCGTGTAGCCTTTGTCCTGCAACCTCTTTAGATGAATATGCTGGCCACTGAAGATGCGAATTGTTCATATTCATTAATCTGTACAGTTATTAAAATACAGTGAACGGATCCGTCAAATTTTCACGGCATATCAAAATTAGTTCGAGTTAGAGTGAGTTCGACCATGGTAGAAACCACTGTAGATACATTTTCGAAAAGAATGTAGATCAGGACCGCATCACAACATTTTTCGTTTTTAGATTATGAGTAAATTGACATTTGTAGACAAAAGAACAATAGTGCTTCTAAAGGTGAAAAATAATACACTGCCACAACCAAGCTTATTCATTGAGATCTTCAACTAACTGCAGTTGCCACAAAACTGGCACAGCTCATATTCTACTCTACGTCCATCGGTAGAGAAGATGTCGTTGGAAAAACATTAAATTGAAATAAAACCTAGAAAAATAATTTTAGTATTCATGAATTTGAACATTTTTGACTTAAAATTGTATGGCATATTTCAGGCATGTGACCATAACGTTCATGGCATAGTCTGATTAATTCTCATGCATTTGCTCCTTTGCAACTAATATCTACTTCGTTTATGTTTATACTATATAGGATGCAGTACATATATATCCTCACAAAAATCTGCTTTCTGTAACACCTCTTCCTTAACCAATGCGCCATAGGCCCACTTGTGCCGTAGCCTATAGACCGCCCCTCATTTGGCTTGAAAAGTAACACCTCCAGTATTGGGGAAGAAATGTTTGACTTTTTGGAGGTAACATGGGGACACCAGCTGTAGTCGGCGAAGAGTTTTCAAACAAATAGTTCGTTTTTATATTTTTTTTTAATCTGCTTCACTTTTTGTAAATCTACTTCAATTTTTTGGGCCATTTACTACACTTTCTGGACTCTGCATTCTCATCCCTGCACCGGAGGTGTGATCTTCCTTTACCACGTTGTTCCTTGGAGATGGAGTCGAGTCGGGATCAGGGCATTTGTGTCGCTGTACAACCCGTACAGTTCGTCGTTCAGTCTCGTCCTGCAAACATCATCAGTACAGACGAGAGTTTAGTTTAGGTAACTTCACTCAAGTCAGGAGAGCAGAATTTTTGTCAATCGTCGCCTATATTGGATGGACTATAAGTTAAAGTGTTGGATGGAATATTTAGCAATTATACCTTATACCCATGCTTCAGCCGGCCCAGTCTGTGTGTTTAGTTTTGTAAATTAATGACGTTAGTTTGTGATTCTTCAGTTGAAGCATGTTTTTTAGCAGAACGTTCCCCGGGCGTTCAAACCAAACTACGCTTAAAACAATCGAAAGCTGTTAAATCTGTTGCCACAGAAGAATAATGTTGCCAACTTCAAGTTCGTACCTCTGAACTGGGTAAAAATAATGAATAGGAATGAATAGGTTTCTTAGTTTATCCGAAGTTCAGCTGTTGGCCAAAACATAAACCACTTTAGTGCTTACTGCAGAAACTGTTGAGTTAGTATAGAGAAAGCGCTATAGGTATCGCTCAAGTTTTCGATACAGATAAGATGATAGAATGCTCCCCTTTTCTAGCACCTTCATTGAATTCAGGGTAAATTTGACATACAACTGTAAAATTTCACTAACACGATGAAGAGATCCCAACACCCCATGATTCTTGTAAGATACCCCACAAGCTTTTATCATCACTTTTTGTCATCGAGAAGTCATAGCAAGTTTGCGTTACACTGAGTTGAGTTTGAATAGCTTTACCCCGCCCGCGTAAAAATTCGCCAAACAAACATACGACGCCTCTTTAGTGCAATTCAATTAAATGCTTGTACCAACACAACACAAATCAAGTTTAGTCTTAGATAATTGCAATTACCTGCCGACAGTAGATCCGATAATCTAACAACATTTACGTTCACTTTCAGCTTCAACTGACATCATCGAATATAAACCGCAAAAGTGATGGAAACAACAGATAGCACAACTGCATGGATTGCATCCAGTGTTGCAGTGAAAATAACAATCCGTGATTCGAACCTAAAACATCAAACTTTTTCAATAATTTCTTTAAGTCATGTTACCGCTAAGTGGATATGATCAGCAATATATTTCAAGGCACAAGCGCCACATCGTCCGTGGAAGAAACAGCATAACCAGCGATATATGCAGAAGTACCCATATAACTGAGGCGCTTGAGGCACACAAGAGAGCGCAAACACAAACGTGTGCGCACATATTTGTTTCGGCGCGCGCAGCATCTTATTAACGTATCGCTATCGCTGGCCCTAGTTTGCTTGTGACACAAATACATTTATTTTGAAAGAATTTACTAACTCATAAGAATGCTTACGGATTGGCTACAACCAGGATTTTATATATGTCACATAATTTTATTTAAAAAAAAAATACAATTTAAAGTCTTCAATCGAAAAGGAAAACAAAAAAAAGGAAACTGTTATCATATGAATAAAATCCATTATTATTGTCCAATTATTTATAAGCAAGACTGAGAAACAAACAAAAAAAAAAGCAAAACAAAATATATTGTGTGTAGAAGAAAACAAAAAAATATTCGTTAAAGTTTATCTTTATTCCCTTTTTTGATCTATTTTCCTTGTGTTTTCTGTTACGACTTCAATTTGCATGTAATCAAACATTTATCAATACAATCGTATTTCTTATCAAGACAAGTGTTGTAAATTAAAAGCTTTACTAGTATTATTCTCTATTGTGGACAAAAACAAAAACAAAAAAAAACGAAGCAAAAATCAAATAATTTAATTGTCTTCTTCTTCGAAACATTGTATGTACTATATTCGAATAGAAAGCAAAATCAAAATCAGTATTTATCGATCATTCATTAGATGAGAATAACAACAAATTGGAGAAAACCACTTTAAGGTGAATCTGGGAGCATAATTTAAAAGCAATCTCGTGCAATTTTCAATATTGTTCTCGACTTTTACACATAAACCAATATGTTATGGAGTTATGACACTTTCGACAAATGAAGCTGATCCTTTTAAACAGCTTGTGGGTGAAGCTTACGTATAGATCTACCCCACTGCAGTAAACAATGCCACATACTTGTTACTTCTCCTTTTGGTCAAGGAAAGTGAAACATTTTGGTGACTTGTTTGCATTTCCTTTGTGGCTCAATTTAAGTCTTCCGGTTTGTTTAGTCTTACGGTCATGTAATACGGTATGGTCCTTTTTTCAACTTCCGCTGATTAAGTTATCAGATATGAGTCAATGGATTTTGTCCAGAGTTGGGACTTTATCACAACTGTGGTAGATCTACTCCTTCTTTGCGAAATTTGGATATTCACCACATCTACTACCCAAAGTGCAAGATCTACCACACTTTTCAATTGGTCCACCTTAGGCCATTCAATAAATGGTTGTTTTTAGTTTCTTAAAACGTTCCAAGAAGCAAGGAAAATGTGTACACACAATTACAAAGAAATGCCATACGTTACAACTGACTTAAGAAATGTGATCACAGAGGAGCAGTTCATTTCGTTTATAAGAGCAGCGTCAACGAAGAAGAATAAATTGGATAAATAATCCCGATCTACCACACTTTTTTGATATAGCTTTGAAAATTTCAAGTCTCAAAACTGATTCTGGCGCTCTAAATGAAGGCACACATCGGGGATTAATTTGAACTAAAAACACTGTTGTCGTAACAGAATGTTCATACTTTTAACTTGGGAGCCAAGGTAGATGGAGTCTTTAACCATCTTGAAGTTGTCGCTGCCTATGGTGACGTTCTGACCGAGTCGTCGATGTTGCATGTCCTTTCCCAATTACATTTTGCCCTCATTCACCGCTTAAGCCCACTCCTGCCGCATCCGTTTCAATAGCAGCAAAAGCTTTATTGTTCGGTTCCCTGTGTTCGACCAATCACATTAATGTCGTCCGCGTAGGCAAGCAATTACACGGATTTTTGGAAGATTGGGCCTCTTGTCTCGGTGAGGTAGTTTTGCACGACCTTCTCAAGTGGATGGAAAAAAATCACATGACTGCGCGTCGCCTTGCCTAAAAACTTGTTTGACATTAAAGATCTGAGTGTTTGTACTCGAAGCTCATATATATCCAAGATAGATCAAGATGGTGTAGATTTTAATTTAACTGCTCATGAAGAATACATTAAAGAACAGAGTAATATAGCGATTAGCGATTCAAAAACCGAATTTCAGAACTCTGTAGATCGAGATAGAAATCAGGCCTGTCACAGAATCTATCCGTACAATTCGAAGTTACGATACTAACTACGAAAAAATGGTATCACATAATCCGAATGGAATTACGAACTCCAACTCATTCGGTGATAACACAATTGTTAATTGACAATTGACAATCGCAATTCTCATTCATTGCCAAGGGGTTGCTAATGTCTCTCAAGTTTCCTCGTTTGATTTGCTGGCATAAGACCTCTTCATCTTCACTTTCAGAATGAAACTCGTTTCAAGTTACGTGCTGCCAGAATACTAATCGATTGTTTCAAGTTACATGCTGCCAACCAACGTGAAGTGATTTTACTTCTTGGGTTGTCAAGATCTGAAGCATGCAAAGATTTGATTGGCTTCATCCTGACTACTGATTATTTGCAGATGCTATACCCATGTCGTGATGGTTCGGAAAATGGCGCGATGATGTGTTGCGTCGAAGCAATGTAGAATATATGGCAAACAGAGAGTGACGGCGAATGTTTTGAACAATTTACAGCTTCACCGATTCGAAAAGGCAAAATTTGGTATGTTGTGCTTTAGACACTGGCTTTGGTTTTTACACCTGGGATCCTCAGGTCTTCTGGAAGGTACTAGGAGCTCAAGGTCAACACACTAGTATGCATAGATATAGTTCGTCGCAAGTTTGGAACGTAGAACTGGAACGTAGTACACGCATTTTGAAACTGTTTCCTTTATCTGACTTGTGACGAGTTGTCAACCTAGCTCATCCAAGCCTAATCGCAATGACGTTCTGTCTCTAGGACTGGTTCCCTCCCAACTTTTCCTCAACTGTCGCCTTTCATTCTCAGCTGTTCTGCGCCATCTGTTCTTAGGACCACCAGGTCTCATGGAGTCTTTCGTAAGAGTCTCCCACAACGTAATTCCTCTTGAAGCCAAAACCTGAAAGATCGTTAAGATAGCCCATTATTTTATGTTCCCGTTTATGTGTCCATATTTATTACCCGCCTTAAGGGCCTTGTAGACGTTACGCTTTATATCGTGGTCGTGTCACTGCCAGGACGATTCATCTTTATTGTCAGACCGTTGGTGATCGACTTACATTTTAACAGCAATTCTGTGTAGTGTCGTAGATATTTGTCTTAGGTTGTGATTGTTGTTCTGTAGATTTAATTTTGATTTTTTATACTTTTTGCCCGCTCAGTGCTGTAGGACGTTAACCTTAACCAGCCTTCTTGCTCGTGCGGATTTACCTTACTATCAACCAATCAATGTCATCTTCATTCATTCAAACATTCCTCAAGAGTCTTAGTTCCTCTCTCGGAACTCCCACTTCATTACTAGAATAACAAATCGACTACTTTTAAAACCGTTTTTCAACCAAAGGTCATACAAAATAATACATTTTCCATTCATGTGCATCCATCGTCAGTCATTGTTTTGGTGTGAACTAATGTAAGCCATAAATTAGAGGGTATTCCTAAACTTTCATGTGATTCTGTTTCGTTTCACAAAACAACTTTGTTTAAACTAGTTTTCGTAGTTAGGATATAAATAAATTTTTGGAAATATGAACAAATTGAAATCCATTAGAATCAAAATGAGTCACTTTTTTCCTCTTTGTTTCCATTCGGTGTTTCGTAAATTCACATTTAAACGTTTTATTTTAGAGTTCAATTTGAGGGGGATTGTCATCGGCAAGATCCAAAACAAAATTGTATGAGAATCCAATCGGAATTCAGAGAAATTTTTGAATAAATAAAATCAAAGAAGCAGAGAACATGTAAGAGGATATCTAAAAAACCAAACAATATTTACATTTTGAAACAAAAAAAAATTGCAAACAAAAGAAATATGCAAAAGTGTACAGATGAATTGAGAAAACAAAATATGAAAAAAAACAAATAAAAACTATTTAATCAAAGAAACAAATTTTATTGTTGTTGTTCAATATTTATGTATTTTAAGAGAAATAAAATATATACGAAAAATCAATTTACCATCATAGGTAGTCGTTTTTTTTTGGGGGAGTTGCGATTTAATCATTTTATTGAGAACAAAATTTCAGACTAAATTAAGCCACGGATTAGACGGTTGAGTACATTTTGGGTTGTTCTGATGTATATTGTACAAGGTAACCTAAGGTAATGTACCCAACTTTATTACAAGGAGCTAAAAGGAACTCTTTGGCATAACAATCGAGAACACGGTCAGAAACCATAGAAAACCAATTCGGTGATATAGCTGAGTACTAACATCTCCACCCTGAACAGTCCCTTCCATTTTGAGCATGCAGTGTCGTATCATGCACTGTCAGTAAACAGAGAGCTAATTCCAAAGCTCCCCAAGTGGAACCAAGAAACAAGAAATAAACCTTTTTAGCAAAACGAAAAAACCTTAGTGATGCTATAGACGGGGACTCCTACAAGGAATTTCTAAGGTCTTCCAAGAATGCACTGTAAGAGGAAAATATCGGCAAATAAAAAACAACTGTATGCTAAAACCAATTTCGATTATTTTCCTTCCATTTACTGACCACACTCACTACCACGACTAGTGTACTTATGCTTTGTTATGTGGAGACTTCGGGTCATTCACCTGATCAGATGGTTGGCTCTTTCTAAAACAAAACAATGGCTAACGGACTGTACTGCAAGTGAATCAGATCCACAGTGTGTTGTTCAAGAATTCTACCGCGTGGTTTTATATTCTTCTACAGCCTTAAAGAGTTCACAATGATGACTCATTGAGACTCTTCATAATCATCAAGTTTCCGTCGAAAATTCGATGCTCCATTGAAACTATTTGACTAACATGTAGCACAGTGCTACAATTCTTCTTAAGGAATTCAACTTCCTTCGCAGTGACACTGACCACCATTATCACCCCAAGCAATCTTCAAAAATGAATTCTCCACCAGCTTTCTTGTCGGATCGGATTAGAATTCTGACAATCTCTGAATATCTTTATAAAGGAGTCGAAGGCAGACGAGGAGTGGGAGTATGTGTCTATTCCAAAGACATGTCCTGTCTTTAAAGATTCCTGACCACGGTAGCGTGTTTCAGAGAGTTCCAAAACAGTTCTGAATTGTAGGTAGTAAGCTCGTCGGCGTCACTAAACAATATTCCCGTCTCAGGATGAGTGCAATGCTTTTTAGGAAGTTGTTGAATGAAGAGAAAAAACACAAATAACTCCATCTGTTTCTGCGCTTTAACAAGTCGTTTGTAGTCACATATAGGTCCCTAGATGATATTTAAATTAGCGAATTAAACAGTGCCCGCATTAGCCAGCTAAACAGCTTTGTCATAGTGACCGAATGGTACTGAGCTGAGCACTGCTCAATCTGGGTGCTATCACAATCGGGTAACATTGGCCTGAGTGTGATAGCCTTTTGCAGTCAACCACTCCAACGTAACCGAACCTATGTACTTGTATTTAATATGCGGCTTTAATTTATGAGGCTACAGGGCATAACCGCTAAACTCCGTAAAATTTAAATTTTGTTCAGCTCAACGTCTTTAAAAATGTGGCCAAATTTTTCAACCCTATTGTAAGCTCCAGCACCTAGTCGTTTCATGGATAAATTCTGGTTTCGTGCAGACAAAATTCGAATGGAATCTTTTTGTTGAGATATCCTTGTTAGCGTTGGTGCCCTGAAATTTTCAGTTTCAGTTTCTCCCGTCTCATCAAGCTGTTTTGTCTTTGATAGACAAACTTGTGTGTTTCTTATAATCATGATGCTGTAATTTAAGATAATTTGTCTGTGTAATTTGATTTTCTTTTTAATTAATTTTATAAACATTATTAACGTTGGCGCGGACATATTTTGAAATAAGTAAGAATAGCAAATTTTTTAACGAGTTTCTTGAACTGATTTCTAGAGACCGACAGTCTTTACCAAACGTTATGCGTAAACTTTTTTCGAATCTCACACTCTTCCATTAACCACAATGATCCATAAAGCACGATTAGTTGGCTAGGGCCTTATGACACCACAAACAGAGATAAGGTAATACGGAGATACCCGACTTCCTCGTATCGAATCCGAACCTGTCGGGTAACGCAACAGAGGACGTTAAAGGTAGAGCACCCAAGTGAAGAAGGACCTGAACCAACTTGGTGTGCACAGCTGGAGGCAGCTGGCGAAAGATTGTGCTAGTTGGAGAGGCATGTTGGTTGTAGCGCCACACAAAGAAGAAGAAGACTTCTTCGTATCTTGCCCCTTGCCCATTATTTTTCAAAAAAAAAAATGTAAATTTCTCACTAATTTTTGATAGTTAGAAATTGATAATTAGAAAACATATTAATAATATCTAATATGGGTGGCGCTACAGCCCATAGAGGGCCAGGACCTAGCTTCTCAGCAACCACTCGTGTTGTGCGTGCTATTGTTCTCACAAGAGTGGAAGGGACCTACAGTTTTATGCCGACTCCGAGCGGCCTAGTTTGAGAAGCTTTTTCTAGACAGTAAACACTCTTTGAGCATTGTCAGTGAATCGAAAGAGGTGGTGCCGTGAAAATTATTTTTGTCGCTCAGAGCTGGAATCGAACATACGACGTCGAGGTTGGGGTCGAAGCACGTACCCACAACGCCACGGGCTACCACAGTCAAACATATTGCTATCTCTATTATTACAGTCCGTACTGCTTAATATTGCGATGTAAGTTTGAGTCGCAGCCATAGCCATAGTCCCATAGATGCCAATAGCAGCTCATATTGAGCCCAAGTGCATATCGCTTGGTCTTCATTGCTAACGTAGTAGAAAGTAGAAAAATGTGAATGTCTTTCCTAACTACTATGTAAGTCTGATCCCACCATGCTGTGGTGGAGATTAATTTATGCATACAAGGACAGCGATTTAAGACCAATGACGTCCATAACATCCTTAGTGTACCACCCCCACTCGCAGACGCATACCGTCCTAATTATTATCAGGTTCCAACTTTTCTGCGCCTTCTGTCAGGTAAACTGCACTATTTTCAACACTCCCTCCATTCCCCTTTTGAGAGATAAATCCTCCTGTTGTCATCGAAGACTAAGCTCATTTTACCGTGATTTTCAAGACGCAATTGGCCTGCTCTGAAATAGTCAAATCCACCCCCTCGTCATGTCAACAAGTTACTCATAGCACAACAAAGCGACAAACAACAGACATTCCTCAACCGCAACCTGTGCGCAAGAATCGAACTCGTTGTTGTTTGATCAATAAGCTTCAAAAAATCATACGAAATTCACATCAAATCGGATGCCCGTCTAAATCCGCTTCTGTTTTGTATATTTTTCTAAACAATTTGTTTCATCTGTCAAACTCTGGAAAATGCAGGAACTCAAGAACGCCAGCATCCACCACACGGCCATCAAGTTGATGTCCGAAATCCAAGCGATGAAAATATACACATCCTTGTACAAGACTGTTCAGGTATGTCTGTGCACACGATGAACCCACCACAGTTCACGCCAATGATTATTCTTGTCCAGAGACTTGTGTGTCAACCAAATGTGGACAAGGCCGACCTACGCAATTCCCTCGAGACGGTCATCAAGACCACTGGCCTGGATGTTGAGATCCGCAACATCATCTTTGACTTGCTGAAGAATTCCTTGAGTGATGAGACGAAGACGGGTCCGCAATCGGTAAGAGTTTGTTGATCCTTTTTCCTTTTCACGAGTGCCTGCCCACTGCAGAACGACCCGCTGGCATATTTAAAGCGGACCGCAGTTCAGTGGGACCGAAGAGTTCGCAAGTCGCTCAATTCAATGTGCAACGAGATGAAGATGCCTTTCCACGGACAGCCACGGGGTCTGCCCGACCGCGAGGAGCTCCTCTCCAAGTGGGACGAACTGAGTAACATCGCGATAGGTGAGTCCGCCAACGCATGTGTGCCCCCTCGTGTTCAATTGATAACTCCCCTCAGACCTAGCCACCTTTCGGCCGGTGTACGCCCCGAAGGACCTGCTGGAGGTGCTGCTGACTCTGAAAGGACCCAGCCGGGCTGGCGAAATGAATGAGTTTGTGTATTTTGCAAAATCTGTCACGGCGTTCTGTTGAATTTGTGAAATCGATTTTCTTTACTTCTCTTTGCAGCCAAGTCCCGAAGTGGGAGTTCTCTCACATTGCCCTGCCGGTGAAGAACCTCTTTGAATTGGTAAGTTGTGAGTTTCTCTGACTGATTGGAACTGGTTAAGGGTTTCTGCTGGCAGCGTGTTTTCTTCTCGGAGCTACTCCGACAGGAGGCGAGTTATGACATCAACGTTCAGTGCCAGAGAATCCTGGACTACAAGCACTCGCCGCTGTGTCAGCAGGTTCTGAAGAAGGGAAACATTCCGGCACCCTATCGTGGATCGCTGTGGGCCTACATTCTGGGAAGCCATTTGGATGTTCATGTAAGTTCGATAGAATCATTATTAGATTCATAATGATTGGGTAAAATTGGCGAGGGCAATAGGCGAGACCAAAGATTTATCACATTGAGCGATCATTTCTTTTCTGGTGCTTGCGTCATTGGATCTCCTAAAAAATGACTAGAGAGAGAGAGAGAGAGAAAGAGATAGAGAGAGAGACAGAGTTGACTTGACATTCATTCTTTAATTGGACGCGTAGTTTAAATAGACAGTTTGTCCGAAGTATGTCAAAGGCTTGCGAATATGAAAGAAGAACATTTTTTGGTGATGATTAATTGTTTTCTTATTTCGGCTTCTCACCTTAGAGGTTGTTTGCTTGATTAGGTGACCACAAGTTTATTATTACAGTTGTGGTCTATTGTGATGCCACTGTCCGCTTTTGTAAACTTTTGTTATTCTAAGACAAACATCTTTGCGTCAGTTAAAGTTCAAGCCTAGGAATCTACTTGTCGCTTCTACAAGGGCAGAACATAATCCGAGATAGTGTAATTCTGTCTCCTCTTCCTCCTCATTCCTGCATTTTCGACAGAAGTTATTGTATGACGCTCAGTGTCTTTTGAACTTGCCCATGGCCTCTTATTACGTCTACTAGTTTGATAATATTCTGCCTGCTTAACTCTAGGAGAGTTATAGTCTTCTTTAGACGACATCGGTGTCTGTGATCAGTGTATCCATTTTCGCCCACCTATAGTCGATGTCGCAGTAAAAAAGACTTTCGTCATTAGGAGCGATTTGATTGCCTTCGGTGGGGACGGGTTGTCTTCTGATTCTGTGTCAGCGGCAAACCGACTCCCTTGCATAAGGAAAAATTGTATCTATATTATCCCTTATCTCCTCCAGAAATAATTGGGAGAATTTCAATTTTTCAATTAGTCGTGTTTCCACAGCCTTTATGGCAGCCCGACTATTTTTACCCTCTATCGGAAAAAGCGCGATTAAACGCTCTCCGTTGAAGATGTCAATGCAGCGTTTGTGCAGCTTCTTCCTTGAATTCCTCTTGAATTACATATATACAAAGTGGCGCACCAACTGTTCTACAATAAAAAACGCATATAACTTTCTTTGTAATCAATGTATTTCATTTATTTTTTATTTGAATAGAGAATTAAATTTTATTTTATGTTGCTAATTGATATTAAATATGATAGACACGCATATGTGATACCTGATAAGAAAATTTATTTTTTGCGGCCTGAAGAGTTAATGTTGGGATCGCCTCAATTATTGCTCAAATGGATTGCTTCAATTCAGTCAAAGTTCTTGGTTTCGTTTTGTACAAGACAAAACCGCATAAAGAATAGTCAGGTCCGGTGACCTTGGGTGCCAGCGAGAAGTAAAGTTTATGGAAATTAATTGGTTGTGAATTTTCGTTGGAGCTCCCTCATAATCGCTCCGGCTTTGTATGCAGTTGCTCCATATTGCTGAAACCAAATGCTTCTTCCAAATCCTTCTTCGGCGCAGTTCTAGATGAAAAAAAAAACTTTAACGTTTTTTGTAGCACGATTCGAGCAACAGCCTGTATAGTTAGAAATTACATTGACAATTCATGAACCGGTTTCTAGAGAGTCGACAACTCATTCAGGACTTATAGGTCTCAGCATACAAGATTTCTAATATCTTCAAACCTCAAAGAAGACACTATCTGGACGCGCGTAACACACAACAATCAGTAACCTTCACACCCATCACAATCGTTAGTCACTAGCCCATGCCTTATGAGATATATATTGGTATTATAAAGACCCGACTACAGGTCCATAACGGCAGTTTTTATGGCGGGCAAGGCGAATATCTCTATGCTCTCTTGTCTCCGACCTCAACTTTATTCTACCAAGGAAGGCTTTTTTACTTAATTTAAGCTTTGATCCTTAAGCGCAAATGAGTAAACACAATAAACATTTGTCTACAGCTTGGTTTCTGGTTTGACAATTGACATATTTTTATGTCGTCGATTAGATGTCGAGAAAGACAGACGGTCCCAGGCTACTCATAAGTTTTGACTCGTTGTAGAAACGTTTTCACCAAGCCGAGTCAGCTACTCTTGATCGCTAAAACACACACACAACCAATGTTGTCCGCGAAACCCATTCCAGTCCCGTTCACTACCTGTGAACAGTCCCAATGTTATTGCAATTCTTAAGCTGTTGCCATTGTTCGAACTAAAGTGCCTTTTATGTTGGCTAGAGAGTTGGGATTATCGTCTCAAGCTAAATTCTTCTTCAAGCACGGGGGGAGATGATTTCTGGCTCGACAGTCTGAGTTCCAGAAGGCCTACCATACGCTTGCACCTGTCTTGTTCGATTTTCGGAACAATTAGTCCTGTCCTTGTCAATAATTTCCCACGACCCGCAGTTAATTACAAATTGTGAAACAGTGAAGGTTTGACTCCATGAACCAGCAAAAAGTACTCACAAAATATTTATCCTTTACAGAAAATTGAACACTGGGGAAGGCTGAAAACCAAGGTCCTCTCCACCGATCACATCGTGGACAAACTGATATTCAAAGATATTCAACTAACAGCCTCCAACGACGATCAGTACTTTGTGTTCGAAGACGTTCTCTATCAAGTGATGCTGTGCTTCTCCAGGGACTGGGAGATCGCCGAGCTGATTGAATTTGAGACCTTCCCCATAAAAGGCAAGCAGTATGAGGGACCACCGTCGGGCGTTGTTCCCTTTCACGGAATCTGTATGTTTGGTGAGTAGTCGAGGAGCCATATTCAAACCGACCTCAATTGACCGATCTCCCTTTCCAGCGGCACCATTTTGTTACCTCTACGACTCCCCGATGAAATTGTACTTCACGTTCAGGGCCTTCTACATCAGATACTGCCACAGGCTTACAACAATCAACACGCATCCTCAGGTATAACTGGACTTAGTTTGGGACGGTCCTGATCCATTCTCATTTCAGGGGATCGTTAGCCTGTGCCTGCTGTTCGAGAAACTCCTGCAAACCCATGAGCCAAATCTGTGGTCACATTTTCGAGAGCTTCAAATTCAGCCGTAAGTTACAGTCTTTCCGCTTGGGACGTTCACATTTTTGAGTGACCTTTCAGGATTCGAATTGTGTTCAAGTGGCTAATGCGAGCATTTAGTGGTCATCTGCCACCGGATCAGTTGCTAGTCCTCTGGGATTTGGTAAGGAATTTGTTTGTTTTTCAAATGAGTGTCTGAACTAACCCTCTCGTTTTGATAGATACTTGGCTATGACAGTCTGGAGCTGTTGCCACTGTTCGCCATAATTGTGTTGAGCTTCCGCAAGGAGAGTCTGATGCAGGTGTCATCTTTGGATAACATTGAAGCGATTCTGGCAGATCTATCATCCATCAAGGTATTACCCCTTATTCAGTTGGCCCTGAGTCGGGATTGAGAGGCGTGCATATATGTCGGTTGCTTCTTTCATTCGGCGCACGTTCTGTGGAATTGATGTTGGAAAGAAATTTTAATGTCAATAATTTGTTTTGAATGTAGTTGATTAAATATAATTGAATCTATTATGAGACGATTGGGTTATTATATGCGTCGCAGGTTATGGTGTTTATTGTGAGTAATTGAAGAGCTATCGTGACGTTTAAGTAGTCATTTGTTGAGTACTTGTAGAAGGTAGTCTAGGAAGTTCAACTATACCAGACCCTAAACCGACTAAAGTAAGCTTTAACCATCAAATGAATACACAGAAGGTATATACTGTTGCCATATTAACTGCATCGCCTAGTTTCGTTAAGTTTCGTTGACTTTGGCCTATTCACGTTTGTGGGAGCGCTCTCTGTGTACGAAAATGAGCACGGCACTATGAATATGGAGAATGCTACTGACTTCACTCCGGTTGAACACCGCTAGTTGCTAGTTTTATCCCTGGTCTGTGCGACACAATAATTTTCACGGCACCACCTTTTTCGAGTCACTGACAATGCTCAAAGAGTATAACTGTTTAGAAAAAGCTTCTCAAACTTAACCTTTCGGAGTTCGCATAAAGACAGACTGCATGAATTTTTGATCATCATCTAGGCGGATAGCTTACGGCCGTCATCAGTAAAATTGTTTGTGTACAATTCCATCGTAACAGGTTCCATGTGGCTAGAAGCGTACTCTGAGTGTTGAACCATCTTACACTCAGATCAACATGTCCGCTATAGTTGCTTTAACTGGTATTGCCTTTACGTTGACAAAACCCGTAAGACCTCTAAGATACGTCAACAGATTAAACGCAAGTACCACCAGACGACATTTTCAATGTTGCCAAGATAACTCCGAAAGAATAGCCGTCAAGATATGGTGTCAAGCTTCACTTATCGGAGTAAGCATAAATCTGCATAAACCGTGTCCCAAATTTAAGGCAATGTTTGAACCTTATGCCCCTTGAGGATTCTTTCAGTCGGTGATGGTCCAGCTCATTCTGCTTCCAGTTATGGTTAAGACCAAGACCAAGACGTCCGTCTCTATACCGGAGGTTCAGTCTTCCTCTCTTCCTCGAACCAGGAGACCCTCTTTGCTGGAGCGTAGATGCCCATGCGCTCGATGTGGCCGAGACAGTGTGATCGACGCATGGTCCATCGCGTATGTGTTAACGTGGTACAACACAACCGGATCAATTTACCCGTGATCCCAAATTCGGCCATTGATCGCTTCGAATAGTTCTCTACGGTGATTCTGTCGCATGCAGCCAAAAAATCGATAAAAAGATAGTGATTATCGATTTAAAATATGCTGCACTTCTACAATTATGCCGAAAACGGATTCGGATTCTACCTCGATTCTCTAGTTTCTATTTGTTTCATCACACGATCAAAGTGTCACCTCTTATTGAGCAACGCATTTCTTGACAACTGAGTGATGTTAAACATCAGTACAAGAACTCATTGGCATTGAAAGCAGCATCCGATCTATATAGGAACTGCACCATAATTACCAAATAAAACTGTGCAAATCTGATATCTCGTAGTTATCTCGGTGTCTGGCTGGTGTGCCATGCAGTAACCTTAACATTTTATGAATGTACTCGCTTATCGTTCAGAAATTTGCCATTGCGAAACTGATAATTCCACACGTGACGCTGAGTGATCTTTTGAGCTGAATTTAAAAATCTTCCGTCGACATGTGACTACAACTTATCATAAATGTGCAGATGTTAAATTCTCCTATGGAGTGATAGAAGTGTACGTTAGATGCAGCTGTAATTTTGTGATCTCCACTAGTCTCAATATAATCCTTACGGCACTGTAAAAATAATTGTCTTCACCCATTCAAGAATGATGTGCCATAGGTGGGAGGACTATTTCATCGACTGGTGTTGAGATTTCCAGATTCCCTATCGCTCTCTACTGTCAGTCTCGCTCGTCCGATTCACGTTTTTTCTGCTCACATTCGTCATCATTCGGGTTTCTCGTGGAGGTTGGTAGGTGCTACCTCATTGATAGCTAATCTGCAATGCAACCACATATCGTTGGTGTTCATGTTCATCGTAGTCATACCAGAGAGTCTCTCACTGAATTGCTCTTCGTAGGCTTTGACAATTTCTGGTGTGCTCAGGCGTCCAATATCAAAACGTCACTTTGTTGGATGGTGCAGTTATCTGAGATTGGACAGAGTTAAATAAGCGAAGCACGCTGAACTTTACCTGAACAGAACACCTTGATTGTTAAACAATTCTATCAATTATCATTTCCACCACACTGATCTTGCATGGATGATGTTCAGTCCCCTTCAGTTTCATCACTGTGCCATATTTATTTGTTGTTTGCTTTTTTTTTCTTGAAAAACCGTCAAATATCCAAGAATAACTCAAGAACTCTCAAATTCGTCGATGGACACAGGTCAATGAGCTGTGAAATCTCCATGGTACCTAATTTCCATTCAATAATACTTCTTTAAATGGATATACAGTTAAATAGTTAGTAATAGATCGATGCCCAGAAAAGGTAATAAAGCCGTTTTTTACAAATCTCAATGAAATATAGTTTCTATAGTTATTGGCATTATTTTCTGTAGAATACCATTTATTGGTCTGCTCAATTTATTGGTCCGCACTAAATTCGTGCGGTTTGCTAAGAGATGGCGTAACTTGTACTATTCCAATGGAATCTGCGTTGGAAAGCTGCTGTCACTGTAAAAAGTTGTCATTGAAAAAGTCATAGCTTCAGATGGGCAATACTTTGAATAATACTTTTGTACTCACTTACTTATCAGGAAGACGAACCATGAAGGGTCTGAGCCTGAGCAATTGCTGCCTTCCATCGGTGACGGCCCTGGGCACGCTGCTTCCAGTCATCAAGGCCAAGCTGTCTTACATCCGCCATGACTTGGTCTTTGTACCGGATGATCGGTCTTCCTCTCCTTCTCGAACCTGGAGGCGTTGCTGGAGTGTTGTTGTCTATTCAAAAATACTTTTGTACAAATTTTGAAAAAAAAAAAACAAGTTATAACCCAATACAATTCCATGATTAAATTAACAAGACAAATCATAAATTCAACAAAAATCATTGTCAAACAGTTTTACACACAGTTAAGTAAGGAAATCAAATGTCTTTAAAACCGCCTTGATAATGCCGTTTTACGTACTGACCTGTCAAAACGATGAATTAAATGGAGTTACAAAACATTTGACAGTGGAATTCCCAGAGTGTGATTAATGTTAGCCTCCAACAATAAAAAAGCAGCAGCTATCAATCATGGATGGATTAGGAACTCAACAGGCGTAAGTCCATCGAACTTGCGAACACACCCGAACTTCAGTGCGTTGCTGATAGCTAGATTGGCGTACGCTAATGGTTCATAGAAATGTGACGCAGCTATAAGAAACGCGGTTAAGGTTCTGATAAGGAGCCCTTTCGGCCTCAAATCGTATAAACTTATGTGGTTTATTGCAGCTTGGAATGTTTGGTTTTATCTTTGGGGTTTGTTGTTGGAGTTTTATGTTTTCTAAAGCAACTGGACTGGATGGCATACCAGCCGAGTTACTGAAATCTGATCGCAACACAACGGCTACGGCTATTGCTAATACTAATACAGGCTATATGAGAAGATGTCAAATATCCCAATTACTAGAAGGATGGAATTATATGAGACACCAACGAAGGGCAACCTTAAGAGCTGTAATAACTGGCGTGGAATTACTAGTTTGTCGGTTTTCCCTAAAATAATGACAACTACCATTTTTGAACGGACAAAGGAACAATCGAAATTACGCTTAAGAGGCATCAATCGGGATTCTGTGTCGATCAAATTAACACCCTCGAACAGTCAACCGAGTACACGACACCAATTTTCGTAGATTTTGAGCTGGCCTTTGACAGAGTCTGCCGCGAATGGATCTGGAAAAGATAGGGGAACTATTTTCCCGAAGATTGTTGCTGTTATAAAAGAGGCCTATCACGCAGCAAGATGCTTCGATAGGAAGGAAGACAAGGGGACAAGAAGGGACAACTCTGCTCTTGTTGGCAATAGATGATGTACTAACTGCCTCCCTAGGTTCAACTGAGAGACATTGTATCCAATGAACACCGTTTGATATTGTAATCCAGCTGGATTATACCAACGATATCTGTTGCCTGCCAAGGACCAACAGCGGGATGAAAGCGATATGCTAATCATTGCAAGTGTATTGAGAGACGGCTGGTCTTAACATGAATAGCAACAAGACCAAGGTCATGCACAGTGACCGCTCAGAATTATTCTAAAGCAGACGCCGATTGAGAAGGTCAATTGTCGAAGTATGTTGGCAGTAGTGTAACCAAAGGGACCTGCAGTGGGTGATGGTTGAACTTCTCGAGAGCACTGTCGTAGAAGTCATGGGCTATCTTAACAGCAACCATTCGTGTTGTGCGTGCTATTATTCTCTCACAGAAGAAGGGACCTACAGGTTTATGCCGATTTCGAACGGCCAAGTTTGAGAAGCTTTTGCTAGACAGAAAATACTCTTTGATCATTGTCAGTGACTCGAAAGAGGTGGGGGTCGTGAAAATTATTTTTGTCGCTCAGAACAGGTATTGAACGTACGACGTCGATGTTGGGATCGACGCACATACCCGCAACGCCACAGGCCACCACCTGTTTCAAGAAGATTACAGGCTATTCCTCAGATCTGTGGCCGCAAATTATATCAAACCAAGAATAGTAGCGCATAACAAAAGCTTTGAAGTAGGGCTGGATTCATTGCTACGTTGAGCACACCAAACATGCCTTCTAATGGGAACTTCAAAGCACATCGCGAGGTAGAGGGTAGATCAAGAACTACTTGGAACTCAACAGAATTGGCTGAAGCAGCAACACAGTGTAAAACGTGGCCACAGCTGTCTGACCGCAGATCGAAAAGGCTGGAGGATTTGTATGGCCACCCAATGCTAAGCCAGTTTGTGGTTTTCCAAAAAAGGAAGAGGCAACTGAAAATTTTGTTCTATCCAAAGCTACCACGTTTTGGTTGAATTCTAGTGACGGACAATTGGGGACAAACTCAGAATCATAGTGATATTTACTACTCTCTCCATGGAACCAGGTTACAATCAAAGCATTGAGCCGACTGATGTCAAGTTGATTGCTGGTGTCTACGAAAGTTGCCGGCGACAATGATCTGGTCTCCAAGATGTGCTTTGCGGATAACTGAATGCACTATTCTAGAGCAACGTAGGAGAGGAATTGGTTCCTAAGCAGCAGAAGTCGAATCGGCGGTTCAGCAGTCTATTACAATGTCTGCCAATCACGCAGTGTCTCATAAAAATGTCTGAGTTCCAGAGTTTAATTGATGGCGGTGATGAGACAAATATGCAACAGCTCCAACGACGTTCCACATACTTCAGCAATTAGTTCTGTTAAGTGTCTTCTAAAAATAAGTAAGTTTTCCACAAAAAACCAAGATGATTGCTGCTTGCCGATGACGAGCCAGTACGACATGCAGTACAATCTCTGAAAAGGTCTACTGTGTGACAACTACATCAAGTCATAACCCTCAAAAATAACTGATGACTAAATATCCTTCCCTTGGATGACGGATATCAATAAATTTGGATGACATCGATAATAAAAGTCCCATTGGACCTTGGCCCATTGCGAGTGACAGCAACCCTCTATCGCTGTGATTCATCCATCGTCGAAATGCCACAAAAACTCGACCAGATGTTTTCTATCATGTCCCTTAACCTTCTCGCCGAGATTGCCAACGATAACATTTGCTGTAAGCCCTATCGGCACATACAGTCATCAAATTTGCAAACGACACTGACACTGAATGATTGCCATTTAACGGTGTAAATGGCAGAGTTCTGTCATAAAATTGTGTGGCATTTATTTCGGGGGTTCGTGTGTTGTTGTTGCTGCTTCTCGTTGGTGCAAATTGCTGAAATGCCAAAGTATAATGCTCATCATAGCAGTAACGTGTGTAAGATTGCTGTTTCGGTGGAATGGAGATAAGGGCTCGTAATCTATGTTTGGTTGTAGTTTGCAGCAAAACAGATATTGCCGCACATGAAATTTTCATGTTTTATTCGTTTCACATGTGGAAATTGTGTTGAAAAGTGCTGGTGATGACGTGAAACATGATAAAGCATTTTCTTTTGATGCGAAGAATGCTGGCATACCCTATGATTTCAGATTTTATCGGTTGCAAAGGATTTGCTGCAGAGTTCGGTTTTAATAAGGAAAATATGATTAAAGAAATATTTCAGCATGTATACAATCACATGAATAGCGGTGATGAACCATTGAATTGCACATTGGAAGTCATCCGTCGGATTATCCTGTTTTTTTGTTAAGTCAAGTCGGTCCGAAGATCGAATGATCGAAGACTGAGGAGTTGACAAGATTGATAAACCGGGGCAAGCAAAGGCAACTCTCAGATGATGCCGTTCTGACTTTTTTGGCAGAAGTGCTATAGTGACGTTGCGACGAAGCCTATTGCTGACAAGGATGCAATCATGGTTAAATATTCGCAACTATTAACCCATATACGCCCATATATGTATTTGGGTGGTGACTTCTCGACGATCTCTCGCAAATTCCGAAAAACAAAAACCGACAGTTGCCCTTGGTGATTGACACGGCTTAGAAGAAGACAAGAATTCTTTGATTTGTGTGATACAAATGTAGCTCGTGGTCGACCAATTGTCAGTTTGGCCAATTATTTATTAAATGACACCTTGGTACACTGACCTGGATGACGGAGTATCGCTAACTTCAGGTAGGTCTTTGATAGCGCAAACCTCTTTCTCTGCAGGCACTGAACCTGTCTGCACCAACAATCCTGACTTAATTGTTTACATAATTAAGGATTTTTAATAGTTTCTCTGTGAATCAAAAACGAACTGTTAGTTAGGTTTCGTTTGCAATATACAAGGGGTCATTTGCAATCCACAAGGATCACTACCAATTGCATTCGCAATAAAGCTGCAGCTTTGATAAATAATACCTTTAGTTCTTTACGATCGCCGCGAATTGCGAACTCCGCAAACTTCGACAACTCATTCATAAAGAGCTTTTTCATTCACTGAGAACTACGGGTGAAATTTGACACTTCACTGCGAATTTTTTGGTCGTGTTGTTTGTGGATTGCGAATTCAGCTTGACAGTTAGCCAAGTATGATTGATTCACAGCGAAAAACGTTTGAATCATTAATAAGGTCACTTAAACTATCAATTGTTCAGAAAATTGTCAATAAAAAAACTCGATAATTCGATTCGCATGCCAAGAAGTATAACTTTTGACGGGAAAGAGTTGATTCTGAAAGTAAGCCTTAAGATAGATATTGATTACAACATTTAGAGAGAAGTTTTTATGGAGTCTTCCCTGGATAGTAGTTCCATGAAAAAACCGAATGACACAGTATTCAACTTTGATGGCAAAAGGATATTTCCTTGTTTGTTTTCCCCTGAAAATCCTAGTGGCAATTTTGCAGTTCAGGTGTAGCAACTTTAAGTGATAATAGATAGTGGGCAAAACTAGTCGTAATCCAAAATTATAATCTACGCAGTATGTACACAACGAGTTGGAAGGCACGTGGAGAGATCTGCTATAATAAGGGGATTTATGGCACAGTGAACTCTCCCTAAGTCGAATTTCTCTCTAACTCGAGTTTTGCTTGGCATTACCACCATGCTCTAGATCGAACTCGCTCTACCTTGAACTAATTTGTAAAACCTGTGAAAATTCGACTTAGGGGTAGTCCACTTTATTAACTATCGTGTTGAATTTAGTGTCTGATTAAATAAGGGGTAGGTATGATTGCTGATTACTTTTCACAATAAATTGCCATTTTTTGCACTGAAAAGTTGCTAATCATGCCTCTATATCGCCCAAACTTGACTGAAACATCTTGGCCATCATAATTTTTGAAGACATGGATAGGTATATATAGGCCACGAGTCAATGTTACAGTGTGGAGCACCAGATTTTACAAATTGGGTACAACATGTCGTAATTGTGTCAAAGTTTTATTTTTTAAATTATATAATAATTTTATAATATATATAAATTTTTAAATTATCTTGACATATATTGTGTGTACTTGTAAATATCGCCCTTAAAACGCAGTTCCCCTACACATTGGCGGCAAGAATCTATGAAGTCAATGAACGGTAACACCACACCACTTTCTGTCAATAATCTGTGCCAAATATTATCTCTCAAAGGTAGATGAATTATGTATGAGTCCCAGCTGCTTACAAAACAAGTAATTTGGAAAATAAATGAGTTTCAACCAAGGTTTTTGATAGCAGAATGCCTCCATATGCGAAATAAGAAACTAGTATGTTTTTTTTTTGTGTTTGGTGGTTTTAGTACTACACTGGAATGTTGACTCAAAACTGATCTATTCTTCAACCAGGCAGCAATCTACAATTCCTTCCGAAGACCGTCATGAAGGGCCTAAAGAATCAGGACAGTGACAGAGGAAGTGCTCTGCTGTGTCGTCGTTTTATCCGCAGTCGCAGAGGGTGTTCGCTTAAACCATGCACATTTCTGTCAAGGGACAACAAAAATTCCGCGAATTTCTTATAGACGTTTGGGGGCAAACGCTTAGTCTATCTACATCCTGGAGAGTCATGCCATCTATGATTGTGCTCTCGAGAGGTCCAACCATCAATGGAAGGCCTAACCACAGACGCAGGTAGTCTGTCCTGAAGTCCTGAGAAAGTTTCCTCTGTTGTTTGTCTGGCAAGTTCATCGGTAATTTCATTTCCAGCGATTTCTTGGTGTCCTGGGACCCAAATGAGTTTCAGTGTTTTTTTTTTACTGCCAATCAAATTCGGAGAGGATTTGAATTTTTGAACTATATGGGAAGTGGTTAAAGGATTGAGTAAATACAGCCTGGCTGTCACTACAGACACAGATACGTCGACCCGTCCACCTGTTCTTCACAATATGTTTTGTTGCCATTAGGATCGCATAGGTTTCCGCTCGGAAAATCGACGCAGTTCTCCACGAAAACGCCAGACACCAGCACCAGCACCGGACACTTCATTGGTTTTGGAGCCACCGATGAAGATACGACTACTTTCCTTTCCTATATCGAAGTCTGAGCATTCAGGCAAGCATTTTAAATGAATGCTTTCAGGAAATATTAAAGCGTAGTTCATACCTTTCAAAGTTATGCAAATGGGAATGTGAAATAAAATTACGTTAGGAGTTTAGGTAAATTTGTGAAAAAAACGAGTCAAATCTAAAAATGAATGAATACTTTTGACTCCTGTGGTAACACTGCTCCAGACTGTAACTCCTTACAAAAAAACAAAGAAAGCACTCAGTACTTGTTTCATTCGACCGACAGAGCATTCGTCTTTAGCGCGTTAAATTCTACATCAGTCCCTCACACTTTTGGAGAAAAAATTAGAAGGAGGACATACCCCTTGTCGATCAAACAGATCTGACAAGTAAACAAATTGTTGATAGCACGTCGACTGTGCAAATAGAAAAACAGTGTCAAGTGCCTTCTTTTTGTTTTGTTTTTAATTGGTCTAGAAGGATGACCACCGACTGGAGATTTATTCATACAGACGCAAGTCTTGAAAAAGGAGAACATTTTGGATAAGAAATATTGGCTGTTGCATTAGGCAAATAGGAAGACAAGCTGAAAGTACCTTGAGGCGATGGAAACTGAAAAATGGAGAATGGAGACGAACATAACCACACTAAATAAGGCATTGACAAATGGTAGGTTCTTTACAGCATCTACAACTTTCCCCATAGGGAAAGTTTAGTGTCCCTCTTCAAGTATACCAAAGGAATCGTAACGTAACGTTACTACCAAGGAAGAGACGATCAGACAACGTTGAAAATGCGCGTGAAGACACATGGTTTTACATACGGTCTTTTTGGAAAAAAAAGAATGTCTTGCCTGGCAGAATAAAAAAAAGCCCATTTTAGCGGAGTGATCCATCATTACTCTGGAAGTTGCTTGAATGTCGCAAATCGACGATGAATGTAACCACTTCTAACCAACTCAAGCATCTTATCACGAGTCAAACAATGCCCATAACAGACCAAAATATCGCGGCACACTAGTTAGAAGACATCCGCGGCGCCCATCGCTTAACCCCTTCCCTAATCGCACTTAAGGTGGGATTACCAGCACCCCGGTTAAGGTAAGTCACCGTCAGCACGTTAGAACTTTCAATGTCACCTTATGCCTTTGTCTCCTCATGTTTGCATAGATACCCATATCTCAAGCCCTCGCCAGCACTCCAGCCAACGGCAGCGCCGCGCCGCCCGACCACGCACCTGTTATCGACGGTCTCGCTAATGTTTCCGATAGCATTCACCAAGTAAGGTATCAGTTCTGACATGCGGCTGATAAAGCTATTGTAGATTTCAATACATTTTCATACCATTCGCTCACCTCTCCACCCGTTTGACAGTTCGAACGCCTACAATCGTGCCAATGAGGAATTCGGCGAGGACGGTTCGAAAATTTATTCGTAACTAAAATTTCGGAAAGTGAAGACGTGTGCCAACGGATCGCAGTCTTGCGTCAAAAGTGACAGCGCACCAGTGAAAAGCATGTCGGCTTGGGCAACCTAAGCCAGAGGAAAAGAATACGATTTTTTTTTGTTTTGTTTTGTTCGAGAAAAGTGCAAATTGGATACACATTTGGGACCATGTCGACGTATCAGAACGACCACGTAAGTGAGAAAAAAAATGAAATGTCGGTGTGGGCTTAGTCGTTAAGGCTGTTGTCGGCAGTTGGGGGAAGAAAACGTTTGTGAAATCAAAGCAGTTCAGGACGAGGAAGAAATCGATAAAAACTGAAGCCATAAAGTGCTTGCGGTTGCGGTTTAAGTGCAATGTGACGTTCGGTGTTTTATTTCGATTCAGTGTGCTGATAAAGTTGGGCAAATTCAACCGACGACGACGACGACGACGACGAAGACAGCGAACAACGTCGTTAGGCATCGGGAAACTTGATTGATTGTCTAATTGTTTACTCAATTATCTGAGAAAAAATGTGGTGAAGTGGATGTCTTATCGAACAGGTGTTTTTAGTTCTTTTTTTTGTTGTGTGGTTTGGTGTCACAGAAGTTCTATTTAACGAGAACGAACGCGCCATGTGTTTGCTTAGGGAGCCGTTCGTAAAGTGATTAACGCCTGCAGAGGCGACAGGAGTTTGTGCCATGTTCTTATTGAAATATGGAATAGTGGTGGGTTTTTGGTTGGACAAAATTTACTTTAAAATGCGGCATAAGAGATAGATGCTATGGTCTCGGAGGCATAGGAATCATCGGAAACATCCTCGGGGCAACGACTCATGAATGGTCTGATCTAAGGCTGATACTGCCCACCATTATTGACGGTCATCGAAGGCGAAGCTGTCTTATATTCGCAGTGTCTGCCTTGAAACCACTACCTTTGTATCACAGATGTTGTTCCCCACTCGACTTAACTGGAGCATTGGTGTCCATGCGTTGGATGTGGCCGATCTAGTGTAGGATGAAGGACTGCATCCCCGTCTTGGTAAAGTACCTACAGGTCGCGGCTCTTCTAATCACCTTTTTTGCAGACGGGTCTAATTGACACATATAATCGGGTCTGTTGTTCAGATTACCGTCATTTTTGAGTAGTCAGCTCATCGGCCGATTTCTTCATTATGTACTGTCGTCTACGCATGCTTGACACTCTCATAGACAGAGTATATTCTCTGGCCTCAATTTGGCATATTCATTTTGAGGAGCATTAATATGGTTTTTTGAGTCATATATTTTGACCAGAATTGCATTGACAAACCAAAGAAGCACCGCTTGCCAAGGACTATTCTACACCTGGTCACGACAAGGATGTCCTTCGTAGTGTTCACCACGAGGAAGACAAACTTAACACAATTCTGGTTGTAAATCGTGATGTGAAGGTGGTGAGTCAGTTATTGCTCTAAGTCGTCGTTTTCTTCGAATTGCCAGTCCTCCAGTCCTCATTAACCTTAAGACTAGCTCCGTGCATCTGGTTCTAAATCGATGGTAGAACTTATGTTGTTGGAAACAAGCAACTATGTCGTCTACGTAACTGAACAGTGGAACTGAATTTTAGATGATAGTGTCTTTTCTGTTGATTACTGTCCGCCGTAGTATCATCTCCAGTTTGAAGGAACCACACGACCAGGCGCACAGCCTTAACAAAAAGTGTTGCAGATTACATGGTTCGAAAGTGCTTAGCCGAACTGCACTGTGGATCGCGAATGTGTTTGCGTGATGACTACCTACTACAGTAAATTTTTTGCCCGTTTTCCGAGTTTTGTTATTGCTTCGAATAACTCCTCGAGCTGAATGCTGTAATATAGTGCTTTAAAATGAATTGCAAATGGCTCCGCTATAGCCACACAATCCGATCGATTTGCCTACGATCCACAATTTAGTCATGGCCGCCAATAGTTCCTTGCGATGAATACTGTTGCCTGCGGCTTTAAGCTTGCTGATCTTTTGCACGTTTTGCTTCAGTGTGAATATATAGTCTAGGTCAATTTGATGGGGTGGGAGCAGTGATGCGCGCAGTGCTAAGGAACTATTCACATTCCCGAAGTCCCTTGGACAGGATCTTAGGCGATAATCGTAGTGTAGTTGTTGCAAGAGGAGCGTGTGCGGCTGATATAGTCATACAAAAGAAAATTATTTGGACCAGTTCCTAACAACTATTTCTCATATAAGCCTTTTCTTTCTAAACTTAGCGAAGTGTATGCGCCAGGGATTACTAGATATTGTATCAGTTAAGAGCTCTCTTGCGAAAGATAATCCTCTTGTTCATTTCTTCTGATAGCAGTCTAATCGAGCTGCAAAGCCGCCATGATTAGATATTTGATGCAGTAGCTCTGACTGACTGCCACATATTATTAGTCAATGGGTCGGCTAGTTACGTTGGGATCTCACTATGATAAACTTTGTGCAGCCACTTTGATCATGAAAATTCTACCGTCGTGTCTTAGGTAAATAGGTACGGTGACTGCTTGCTTATATACTTTCGTATATATCGAGCTTTACTTTAGAGTGCATTGTGCTGTCGCTAACAGGCTTTTAAAACCTGTCTCTCCCGTTGACCTTATTGCGTTCCTATAGATTGCTAATATCTGATGTCTTTCGCGATTTCAAAGCCATTCAGTGGATTTTCGATATTATGCCAGGCAGATTCTCGAGGCTCTTGAAGTAATAGCTACCTAGCAGACTTCTTGTTTCTGCATACCCTGAGTATGTTCCGAGATAGTGTAGTATTGTTATTCTCCTCATCCCTAACTCTTTGCAGTGTTCAGCAGAAATAAGGGAACAAGGAGCTATCGAACTAAGGCTATTTTTGGCCCTATTCCACAACCAAGAGGAATGTGAGAGCAGTAGAAATACCTGTATATCATACAAACTTTCACATATGGCGGCCAATTCATGGATTTCGTGGACAAATTGTGTAAATTTGACCACGGCCGTGCTATTGTTCGGAGAACACTCTCCGTTGACACATATTTATTGAGGGTACAGCACAAGCCCTCTTGTGCGAATAAAAAAATAGGTAATGCCACGCTTCAGGAATATTTTGCAACAAATTAATCGATTAATACGCTTTGTTTGTTTCTTCATCCCTCTTCACTGTGTTGTATTTCTTTTACAGAGAATTTGGAAAAAATTTCGAGTAACGATCCAATTTTCAAACAGGAAATCGAATTCACTCAAGTACTACGTTTGGGGAAGAGGATCATCTGCTCGGCAGCTGTTCACAAGAAAACACACGTATTCACAGACACGGGGAGAAAATCGAATAAAAGCTGCTGTCAGATGAAATCAAGGGCAGGGGAGGTAGAAGTTGGATATGTCCTTGCTCTCTTGTTTCTGATGCCCAGTGTAGCGCTTACTAGTTGTCTAATATGTTGCCTGTTCCAGGTGAGCATGAGAGGACACATGCATTGACTTAGTCCACACAACACTGATTTCTTTAATCTGCATGTTTTTATTTACGCCTTTCTGTTACTGGTATCGTTTATGGCGTTTATGGCGGGATCGATGGGGTGGCTCATAAGTCTGTTCAAATGATAAAACCACCCCCTTTCTTACTAATCTAACTCCTATTCGTTGCCTGGAGTACGCTTGTGTTCAGGGTCCCATCAAATTGCGTCTGTTCCCTGTCTGCCTTAGAAAACATGATTTGACTATGTCATTACTGACTTCATTAACAAAGTACAGAACAGAGGCCAATCTTGGAAGCTATAGAAATTCCGCGAAGATCTTCCCTGGACTAGTTCAAAAAGTGCACTGCTGACGCTACCGTTTCTGGCTCTAGCTCTTGATCCAAATGGAGTCCTTTTTATCTAGACACGAAGTTCATGCGTAATTCGATGTATAAATGATATCAGACAATAAAGTGACTAATGTTCCAATTTCTGCCGTCATTCACTCTTTACGATGCCATGAGTCATTAAAACAAAGAAAACACACGTGTAGATAAGGCTGTCAAAGTGGCGGACATAGTTAGTGGGTGTAAACACTTGTAACTAGTTGTCAATGCTGCAATCGATTGTACAATAGTCGAGTGGTAACTACAGTGATGTATTCGCTGAGATGCGCTGAGATCACAGTTAAGTCAGTTGAACGAAGAGGTCGGCATAAACTGGTGACACGTCCTCGCCATTGATCCTGTAAGGGACAAATTTAATGTTTGTTACGATGCAAGCTGCTGACTGAATGCTAGTATTCTGAATATGTGCCAGTGGATTTATGTACAAGCTGCTGTTCGAAATTAGAGCCCTTTCTTGAAGGATCAAACAGACTTTGATCATTACGGTCATACTCAGCGCCGAAGTGACATGCACAATTACAATAACGAGCGAAGCAGACAAAACAAATTCTCCGTGTGGTCTTGTTCCCGTTGATAGCTAGATTGAATCACGAACTACGCGGGCCCTTCAGCCACATCCAAGACCTGTGCTATGTACACAACGTTTGCAACTTGCCTGTGACATGAAGAGTCTTCGGTCGTGTGACTTTTTTGAACGATTTTTACTGGAATCTTTTTGTGATCTTTTCTTGACTCATCCGGCGACGAATTTACCATGTGTAGAAGTCACTTTCGAATCCGAGTTCGTGAAAAGATCGCGTACAAGTGGAGGGTAATCTGAAACAGCTTTATGTGAGTCATTGAAATAGAGGGATCGAGTGCCATGCTGAGTACTGGTTCCACAAAAAGAGGACTTTTTCTGCATTGATTCTATGAATACTTCCTTCTTTCATATTATCAGTCGATAGTCAGCTCATGTTTAAACTACAATCGACAACATCTGAAGCACCACGAGAGTCAACAATACACTTACAGGGCTACTAACCCACGTTCAATTGACTTTCTATACAGAAATCGTGGAAAAAAGAATTCTAAGACCTGATTGGCAGCGACAACAACTATTAAACTTATCATCGTGAATGAAAATTAACGACACGGAAGAGACAGTTAATTATCTGTAGAACACTGAGACCAGCCCCGACAAGCATAAGTGCATGCCTTCTCCATGAACACTCGTAATTAGGCGACAATTGTCATCACTAATTGCGTGAAATCTTGCAAACAGAATTACTTGCAGATAAAGCGGCGCGGTACGGCGTCATGTGCTTATTTGAACATAATCCAATGCGGAGATAATGCGTAACTCTACAAAAGCATGTACCACTGGCAGCAGGTGGCGTTGAATCAAACGTGATTGGAAGAATTTTTGAGGCGTCGGCAGATGGTGATTGCAACGAAGTCGTGTAGACTGCTGCTTACATCGGCGTTGATAAGAGTGTTGGAAAAGCTCACCAAAAATAATTAGATTTTAAATCATCAGGTTAATTGTAATTCCCTTCTTCAGATGTAGACCTGTCCCTGAGCTTTCCATAAAGCATTCAGGTGAGTGTCCAGACAACGGCATCCTTTAGCCCTTGTATCAACATATTATATACATACTCGGGCATGTTTTTCATTTTGAAATTATATTTGAGTTATAAAATAGCCTCCTAAAATATTGCTTTTTATCGTATACAAAAAAAAAAAAAAATCTTTTTAGGTCAATATTTACAAGCAATTTTTGTTTGTGTACAATTTTTGGATGTTGCCACAAGAGTTTGTAAACAAGGTGGAAGTATGTCGTTGGGGACAGATTGTTAACCTATGGCAATTAAACCCAATGTTAATGTCACTATTCATTCGATTTGCTTAGTTTCGTTCCAGAAATGGAGCTGAACAAACAACTGGCACCACTAATAGTTGCAGTGTGATGTTCTAAACGTTCGTACAAATTGTTTGACAAAAGAAGTTCCTGCGTCGCACAACAGTTGTGACTCTGCCTTATTTCTTAATCAAAACTTGACCCCAGTTTAGCTATGCAGCCAGTCGGAAATTTAACATAAGAAGTATATCACGTGGTGGTGGCCCTTGGCGTTGTGGGTATGTGCGTCGACCCCAACCTCAACGTCGTAGGTTCGATTCCAGCTATGAGCGACAAAAATAATTTTCACGACCCCACCTCTTTCGAGTCACTGACAATGCTCAAAGAGTATTTTCTGTCTCGCAAAAGCTTCTCAAACTTGGCCGTTCGGAGTCGGCATAAACCTGTAGGTCCCTTCCACTCGTGAGAGAACAATAGCACGCACAACACGAGTGGTTGCTGAGAAGCTAGGCCCTGGCCCTCTACGAGCTGTAGCGTCACCCATATTATTATTATAATTATTATTATAGTATATCACGTTGTTTTATTATCTTCCGGCTGAAGAGGAGTAGTTAGACACTTTTCTTAGTATGTCGATACAATCGAAGTTGAGTCTGAGTCTCTACCAACAAGCCTCTCTCCGAAATGCTATGTTTGGCAAGTTAGCTCCACTTCTGCGAAACAAGTTAGTTCGGAACCTTCTCCACTTAGATTAACCGTAGACTCGAACATTCTCTGTTGCGTTGTCCAACAGGTTCAGAGTAGAAGACACTTCTTGTCGGAACTGAATGCTCAGCCACTAAAGGCGTTGCATCCGTATGAAGCTTAGCTAGACTCATTTCGTTGTATATCCCTCTAAACTCCGTCAACACAAGCAGGACCATATATCGAACACGGAACTTTTCTCTTAAACCGACCAAGAACTTCTCCATCCACTCTTAAGGTTGTTCATGCCTCATGGCTGGGATGATCAGTGTGGCCTCTATTGCGAGTGTTAAATATCAATCCACTGATGATCTTATAAATTTGGTAATCAATAAGAATTTCAGTTACACTGAGTTTTTTGTAACTCAGTTGAAAAACATTTTGACAATTGTGACTAAATTGATGCCTGTGAATGAGACAGCATATTTGACACCTCTATTGCGAGTGTGTAATGTACAATTTAATTTAATTTAATGAAATCAAAACCTTATAATTATAACAATGAAACAAAAATGAGTTGAGTTGGCTTGTGGCTTGCCGATGATGAACTATCTTCAGTTTTTTTTTTAAAATCTCTCAGAAGAGAAGGCACTTAAGGGATGTTTCCAATCCTCTAGAATTAAAGGAAATGTGTGCATGTGTTAATAAAATAAAACTAAAAATACTTCACAAAATATGAAATCAGCTTGCTCCATCGTCTTCAGTAATGTGATTGACTAAAGAATGGTGTTTATCAACAAAATTGGCACTCGCTGTACCACTTTGGTCCATTCACAATGCACAACTTGATAATTGACTATCGCTATACCAACGAGTCAATTTCGTTGATAGTACCGTCTATTAATTATGTCCTGACACTCGTAAGACAGGCCCCTAGTCTTATATAACATCGACTTGGTCCTACGGCAGGCGGCTCTATGATTGAACCCTGTAATTAAATGACTTGTAGGAGCTTAAGAATATCGGCATCAGTCATCTGCATCGCTTCATCGGAGGCAATAAATGGTTTGTGGATTAGGATTGTGGTAACGCAACGACCTTACTCTGGGCTAAGTGTGGCTTGTGGCTTCCACATACAAACAGCCTCAGCATGTTTCGCCGTTCGTCGGCATCGGTTAATTGAGGTCGGCTATCTCTCCAAATATTTGATCCCAGAGTCAATATCAATAAATCGCAACTTTTGCTACTTCGACTAAAGGAATTCAAACGCTGCATAAGACATCACTCTCTGTTAAATGCGGGTACTCATCGACGACTAGGTGGAGGCAACAGTTCACACTTTAATGAAGTGTGCCTTTAAACACAAACAAATGACGACAGAAATCTTTCCCATCGTTTTCTAGACGTTTATCGTATTATCGTCATTGATTCTGCCAAGTAAAGCTTCCGTCTGTATTGAAAAAGGCGTAATTCGCTTCGGAGCTTCGATGCAGACAATCCACTATTCTCTACCACTTCGGATCTAAGAAAGGAAACACCGACCTCACCATCCCTAAGCTAGAACTTCTGAACCTTCCAGAACCTACTGGAGTCTATCCAAGATGGGTGAAGGACTCTATGTTCAACTGTCTGTAGCGTATTTTAGGCAGAAACCATAGCGATTATGGAAACTTTGTCCTGGCTAAAAACAATGTATCTAATAGACGTGTTTTTTGACTCATCAGTACTCAGCTTAGTAATGATTCTCAATAAAACGCTCTTTTGCTAAGTTAAATTTTTTTCCGAAAGTTGGTACGTGTATGCTTTTGATGTTTCAACGCGTCCTAGTCTATGACAGTGATGACAGTGAAATTTTACTAAGGAGTTTTAACTTCTTAGTGTAAAATCCTTGCTTCCTGTATGAAATTTTGTTAAACTGAGTACTGACCAGTCAAAAAAACACACCTAATATAGGCACAGATATTGTCATCTGATCAATTCATTTCTGAGCGCAGTCACAGTCAACAACAAGACGTCCCTGTCTTAAAGAGACGGCCAAGTAGTTCTACATCTAGCTCGTGTGGATATAGTGACACAATGAATTGCAGAGCATTGGAAACCTGACGAACTCGCTAGAAAGGGTACTACTTTAACACTCCTTGCGGACGGGAACCTGACGTCCTCGACAATGTCTACGGATAACACTTACTTGAGCTCGAGACGCTTAACCAAATCAGACGTGATTGGGCTACCGGCAGTGGACGCCCCATCGTAAAACAATCCTGGATTACCCTTGATCTAAGGCGTTCACGCGATTGAGCAGTTTGAGCAGATTGAATCTTAGAACCCTGTGTTATAACCAGGCCCTACACCATCGGTGTACACGCCTGCAGTCTAGGCATTCCCTACATAGGCTTCTGCAGAGACGAGCAGGAAGATGATACCATTGACTACTTTCTCTGCAACTGCAGTGCCTTCTCTTCTCGCAGATTTAGCCACTTAGGTGTCATATACTGCAATGACTTGACAGATCCAAAGCATATCAGCACCAGTCTCAGACGTTGCTTCATCAGAAGCTCTAAATGGTCTTCGGATTAAGTTCAACTTGATCCTTGTGGAAACACAACCTGCCTACTGTAGCCTAAGTGTGGCTACAATCTACTAACAACCTCCCAAACCTAATCAGCGTGTTTCTTAACATTTTTTCGACCCATGCGGAGATTTCGTAATTAAGTCAAAAATAGACGACGTCAAATAAATTCCTCAAATTCGGCGGTGTTGTGTAATTGAAGTCGGCTATCTTTCCAAGTAGTTGATCACAGTCAAACCCCAAAATCGGATATAAATAATATAAATTTTATTTTGTCACAAATAAGTGCAAGAAAATTCGATTTCAGATTAGTGGTCTAGTTTGTTCGTCTTATCGCGTCACTTTCGCCGAATACGGTCGATAAATTAAAGTGATCGATAAAAACTGTCGTCCTCCATAAAATTGAAAATTGCTTTGATATCAGCCACAGTTCACAAAGGCCTTTCCATTCTCTTTGTTACAAAATCTGACCGAGTCTTTTTCTAAACACCCACCCTTAACAAACAGTACCCTGCAGACGTGACTAATCACACCGTAGGTGTCAATAAGTCATCTATTGACTTGACTGCTGCATTGCACGAGTTTAACATTTAGCAAAAACTGATCGATAACCTGATGACGAGTCGCTAAATCGACTGTGCAATTAATATTATCGGGACTGGATAGCACTTAGGGTCCGAATGGATTTGATTGAGGTTTTTTTTTAAACGGAAAGCAGTAAAGATTTCTTTCGAGCGATTGCTCTGACGCTGTGGAGTGGCTTGCGCATTAACCTAGTCGGTTATCGGAATAAGGAAATGGTAAGACGTAAAATGTTGACATCATAGCGTCACATAGCGATGGAAGTGTGAAGAAACTGACGGATTTTTGAGAAGTCATGTCCTTCGAGGACGTCAGGCTTAGCTGTGGTTGAAGGCAGGTGCTTTTTGCTTTGTTGCTATTGATTGGTTAAAGAAAATGTTTGTGTTTTGTTGAGTATCAGGTTAAAATTGAATTTCTTTGGAATTCGCAAGGTTTTACAACTTTTTTTCAGCTAGTGCGAAATTTGCAGACGATCACTTGCTGTCGAAGCAGTTGGCTGGATCCAATTATCTGGGCATAGACTAATAACCTGAGCCCGTGAAGCTCTGTCTCTGCCTAAGCGACGGCCATGGACTATTGTCTTTACTTGGACAGTATAACACGTCAAACATCAGCAGCACAAGTCTTTTTGAATCGTTTTTTGAAATTTTTTCTAACTTTCATGAAAGTTTAAGGCTTTAGATCCAGTGTGGTCTTAAAGACCTTCAAAAAAAGTTGGTATCATAAGTGTTCCCTTTTTTTGATTGTCAATAAAGATGGAATGTATTGAGTGGCACTTCAAGAGGTAATAGGTTAGGTTATGTTGTAGCGGCTGACTGCAAATGGCAGTCACACTTAGGCCAGAGTAGGCCCATTGCATGCGGATTAACTCCTCCTTAACCATCCTGCGAGCATGAGTGCCAACTCTTATAAGAGTCCTTAATGAGTGCTTTCTTAGTCTAAGTAAACTGAGTGACCGTTTTAGGTTAAGTGATGGCCAGATTTCTGTTGTTTTAAGGCAGGTGGTGCCTTCTAGCCATTTGTCATTAGTGGTTTTTATTTTGTGAATCTTTAGAAAATGGTAGGAAAATGGTAGGTAGCGATCGGCATGGAAGGTGGTACCCCTGCTATTGACAGGGATGAGGTTATAAAACACACCACATAAGGTGAATGTTAAAATGCTCAGCCATCTCGTTAAGAGACAGCCTGCAATTAAGAGATGTTTTAGAGTAAAACATGATATTGTTCAGCGATTTTGTACCAGCCTGACTGTCCGAATCACGTTGTTTTTGAGCCATGACGACGCCTCTTTAATTGCTATGGTTTCTGCCCGAAAAACGCTACAGTGATCAAGGAGCTTCAAGGAGATAGCAATGTTGCAAAAAAGACAGAAGGGGCTTTCTTGATCCCTTCCTGGATGTTGAACTTCCAGTTTAGCTTGCTATCAATCGTGAGACCCAGAAATTTTGCACTGGTAGTAAGTTTTAATATAGAGCCACATAGCAGTGGGCGGTCAAACTGGGGGATTTTGTTTCTTCTGGTGAAGAAAAAGATATCCGTTTTTTGTGGGTTAACGCCGAGTCCGCACGTTCGTGTCCATGCTTCCAGCTTGTCGAAGGCGTTCCGCATTATGTCCCTAAGAGTAGAGACGAATTTGCCGGTTACCGCTATGGCAATATCATCCGCATAGGCAACAACTTTGCATCCTTCCTCTTCCAGCATTAATAGCAGTTCATTTACCGTTACGTTCCAAAGAAGGGGAGAGAAGAGAACAACTCCTTGTGGGGTGCCCCTATTAACTCCTCTATGGATCGTAGCGTCTCCCAGCTGAGAGTGTATTATCCTGCTGGTGAGTAGCTGATGAATGAAGGTGACTAAGGACTTTCCGATCCCGAGGTTGTTAAACGCAAGTGACATTGCCTTTGGTTTGATATTGCTGAACGCACTTTCGCTGTCAAGAAATGTCACAAGTGTGCATTCTTTAAGTCGAAGTCGTTAACCTGTTGCCAAAAAATAATCGCCTGATTTTGCAGAACTCCAATCCATGGGTTGTACAGACAAATGACACTTGGCTTCTATACATTTTCGTCCGTAAACTTGAAGATGTTTTTTGGTTTAAAGAACAATTCTGGTCATATCTCGGTTAGTTTTTCCTTTCGTCTGTCTTTTGCTGACCAGAAAATGGGGAAAAAGGGAAAAAAAGTGATATGCAGTTATTCTTACTCTTAGGCAGTTATCTACAGCATATCGCTGTCTTAGGCGTCACCGAGGTGTCACTTACGCCAACAGCTCCATTTTTATCACAAAAGCAGACGTCAAGCTGCGACTTAGACACTGTATGATTTCATAGAGTCTTTAAATGTCAAACAAAGTGCGAGTATCAGTCAAGTTCTTTAGAACAGCTCTTCAGAAATTTGTGGTCACAATCAGAAGCAATATTTTGCACCGAGCTCGAACAGGCCATTGACATTACTGCGGTGTGGGAATGAAGATAACAAGCTACAACTGACGCATTTCCTGATAGTCAAATCGGTTCAAGTTGCATCAAATCACCAACTTGTTATGTGTTCTAAGTTCGAATTCCTGGAATTTATTGCTGTTGGTGTATTAATCCGCTTTGAAGAGGTCTGCAATCGAATACAACGTTTCCTCGTCTGGTGGAGATGACTCGCGTACGTGGTCACAACGAGGGGATTTATTTTGAAGTCCCCTTATCACATCACTTGTTTCCTCAAATATTGATTTGGTATCTGAATTTATTATTTCCGTTTCGACCAAGGTCAAGAAGTAGTGACTGTCGCATCGACGGCACATTTTTGCGTCGTTATCTCCGTGCTTCCTCATATTCGATATCGAATAGTGGAACTATGCACATTGCCCTTATGTTCCGCGTTCATATGTTTTCAGCTAATTTGTGTTCATTATCGGACTGAGTGAGTCAATCTGTGCCTCCTAGTCTCCGTCTACCTTTCATTTGAAAGTCTGAATATGGTCACCAAGATGCAGACCCGTTTCCCAAATCGACTATCCAGTCACAATTGACACCTGTAATAATTGAAACTACTCGCATTATCCAACAATTATATTCGTCCCTGCAGGTGCTTCTTCCAATTGGTTTCGACACATTTATTCACGCTATCAGCGGAATTTATGATAAACAGTTTACTATCTCCCCGTCGTCGTCGATAGTGATTGAACGAAACTGTGCCCCTGTTTGTCCAGCATAGGCAATAACTTATTTATTGACACACTGAACGTAATTAGATCATCGCCCAAGTGAAAAGAAGCCCAATTGAAACAATAAAACGTTTAAAAAATTATTGATCTCTGACAGATTTAAAGTCAAGAATTTTCCGAACACTTTGTTTGTTCCATCGACCACCTGTCAGTGTTGACTCAGTCAATTGGCAATTCATGGTTAGCTCTGATGTCACCATGAGTTGGCGGGAGTTTTTTTCGTTTCGTTTTGATTTTGATTAGATTTAGTGCCTTTGATGCGAGGGGCTTTCCAGTTATTTCGTTTTGGGTTTGCCTTGACCGTGTTGCTTGAAAGCTGCCGCAACGTTGGAAGTCGTCAGAAAGCCCTTAAATACCTTCCGATCTGAGATAAGATTACCGCGGCGAAGGGTCTATGGCGTGGAGGGCGACGGAGCTGTTTTGTAAGACGACATTGTAATTGTGGGGTAATTCAATTTTATGGCCAACATGAGTAATCGGGGGTTCGACTTTTACGAAATAGGTGGAATAGGGATTGTAACGGCTGCCCTAGGTGGTGGCACATAACATTGACGTGCAGCCTCCTTGTGATGATCCGCCTATATTGCATTTCAATCAAATCTATGGGAACTTAGGTTGTAAATCCAATCATTTGAAATCGGGACACGGCCTTCATACTGATCGAATGGAATTCCTTTATTTAGTTTATTATCAATTGGGAACAGGAAGACTGTCATGCAAGTTTAAGTTGAAGGTGCAGGTGAATTAAGGCCGAATTTCGGTATTCCAAAGTTGGACGCAATACAATTTAGGTTGAGAATCGGTTTGGAACTAGCCCACTGATGCCTTTCTGTGCTGTCACCTAGGAAGAAATGTTCCAGTTACTAGTTACTGTCTGCTGTCAGTGGGGCGTTTTTGAGCATCGAGAAGGAAGCGGCCAATATGGGGCTTGCGGTTAATGAGGGTAAGGCATGCTGTCTATGAAAAAAGTCGTAAAACACCGAAGTTTTGGTCAAAACGTCACCACGGACAGCTATAACTTCCAAGTAGTGAAAGACTTTGTCTACCTAGGCTTCGAAGTTAATACAAGCAATGGCACTACCGCGGAGATAAGACGAAGGATCGCTTTGACCAATCGCTGCATTTTCGCACTTGGAGGGCCACTGAGGACAACGCGGTCTTCGACTCCAAAGCCTAGGGACAACACGGTAAAGGAAGACCACGCCTACGGTGGCGCACGCAGCAAGAAGGGGACCTGCATAAGTTGAACGTGCATGGCTGGAAGCAACTAGCACAAGACCGGGCTAGATGGAGAGGCATGTTGGCTGAGGTCCACCCCAGACTGTAGCGCCAACCAAAGACGAAGAAGAGTTACTGGTGGATATTCCTTGCTCGTGTTAGTTTTTCCACAGTCACATAATTGAGGCATGGATAGTGGCATATGCGAGCAGAAATGTGCTTAACTTAATCCTCATCCATGCAACTTCTGGAAAAAACATTCATTAGGGCTACTAGTTCTCTAGAATTCTATCCCAGTAATAACACAGTTCAGAGATCTTAGCGTTTTGCGTAGCGCTTGGTAGATATCTAGGTATAATTCACTTCTCCTTGGTTGAAAGGGACAGAGTGGACGTGCATTGGACGAAATAGTCCGCTACACAGTTTCCGGGGATACCTACATGGGCTTGCACCTAACGCAGATGTATTTTAAATTTAACGGCCACCAAATAGAGAAATAAGCAACAGATAGTGACCAAATTAGAAATTAGAGACATCATCTTTAGCGACTTTCATGGTGGGCTACCTTGCATTGTAGTCGTATTCTAGCCAAATTGGCGACAGTCACCACAGGCTACTGTCTCTTTTGTCTTGGACCCGGATGTAAAGAAGTGAATTTTGTTTCTAAAGTCTGTGTAATGTTTACTTAAAAAGTCGAATGCTTAGGAAATAGAGTTTTGAGGCGTTGAACGAATGATTAATTAACTTCAACCTCCCTAGTCCATAAGTAGCAGACATTTTTAAAGAAGTTAGACAGTTTGCTACTTCTTAAGGTGAGGTTAGGTTATTGGGCTGCTTGCGAAATTGCCAGCACTCACTGCAGTTAATTTGCTTTCAACGGCAAATCATGACTGGACCAGTTTGAAAACCAGATAAAAGTGTATTATCTTTAGCTTTCACTGGGATTCGAACCATGGACCCCTAATAACAAAATCCTGCTTCTATACTACGTATCAAAAATAGTCTGACGTTAAGATCATCTGATGGAGAGGTTACAGTTTCCTGTTCTTTAAGCAGTGTCTGGAAAAGTAACTCTGACACTGATTATATGCGGTGGATCTTTGAATAGTATTCCTTGCAACTACTACTAAAAATAACTATTATTGCCTTAAGGCTTGGTAATAAAAGCATGTGGCCCATACGGCCGTTGTCTGTCCAATAGCTTGTGATATATCTGTTAGGGTTGAAATTTGCTCATTGGTATAGGAAACGGCCAGCCAAGTCACCGGTCGAACACTAAAGATAATTTGCTAAGCAGTTATTTTTTTCAAATAATCCATCGGTTCGAGCGTTGTGCGGCATAGTCATCGATTTAACTCGAGCATTTCGGGCTAAAAATTTCGTAATTTATAAAGAAGCGGGAGCCATTGACAACATTGTCATAGACAATTGTTTCCGCCGGCCTATAGTCTGCATGAAACAGTCAACTTTTCTGAGTGCATTGGAAACTCTTGCCTTGCTTAAGATTGCTCATCGGATTAGGTAGGTAGGCAGATAGGTTAGTAAAAGGGCTGCCCTTACAGCCTAATGGCCGTGGCTCACTAGACTAGAGCTGGACTTACACGTTGTTTCCATTGTGTCCTTGAATATGAACCATGAGACCTTTTGTTACTAAGACCATCCGGATTAAGTTAGGAAAATCGTAAAGTTTTTTAGTTCTACATAACACTTGTTCTCCAGCTCTGCAAATAAGTACCTTTTCTTTCTCATCTCTGCAGCTTCTGTAGAAGTCAATGTGGGGTATGTTCAGTCACGACGAGTGAGTGCCTATGGCGCAGTGCCCGGTAATAGCTCCTAGTGGCGTTCGCAATTCCTTGCGACTAAAGCTGATCAGCAATGTCGATCGCTTTTTGCTAAGCATCGGCCACAATCCTTTTGCTATAACTCAGTCTTCCAGATTGAGCCAACGAGCTCTGGCTATATCTAGGGCTTCGTTGGACAGTTTCATTCAGGGAGATAAGCCAGATATCCGTCCAGCTCAGATCTATTTTTCGCTAAGCTGTCAGCTGTTTTCGATTCCTTAAATGTCAGTGTACCCAGCAAGATAGCCTAAGCCTGGCTTCTATCGACGTCAAGATGTCTGACTCTATAGCTTTTATTGCCACTTGGCTCAAGACGATCTGTTGGTTTTTGTTGAGTTCCTTCAGGACGAGTAGTGATACGTGTATTGGGGGGTAAAAAGTGCTAAAAGCTCTTCAACACTACCAAACTTAAGATCCACACTTTCTAGTCGTTCCATTCCATAACTAACTACATTTCCTTTCCTATTTCAGGGTGAATACGTGTGGATAGCTCCGTCGATAAAAGACGAGTTCGCCGTGCCCACTGGGGCTCGGATCATTCGCACGGACAGGGATAAGACACTGGTCTGCGACGATGAGGGCAAACAATTCTGGATACCATCCGGCGAGATTCTCAAGGGAATGCATCAGTCGTCGCAGAGTGGCGTCGACGACATGATAACGTTGGGCGATCTGCAAGAGTACGCCATCCTGCGTAATCTCTACATGCGGTACAAGAACAAGCAGATTTACGTGAGTATTCAGCCTGTCTAGGCATGCACCTTACTAATCCTCCTGTTAAAATTTGCAGACCTACACAGGATCGATGTTGGTTGCGATCAATCCGTATGAGGTGCTTTCGATTTACACCAACCGTGAGATAGCTCTGTACCGCGGCCGGAAGCTGGGCGAACTGCCGCCGCACATATTCGCCGTGAGCGATAACGCGTTTCAGGAGATGAGGCGGGAGGCCTCGAACCAGTGCATCGTGATAAGCGGCGAATCAGGGGCGGGCAAGACCGAGAGCACGAAGTTAATCATGCAGTATCTGGCCGCGATCAGTGGCAAGCACTCCTGGATCGAGCAGCAGATAATCGAGGCGAACCCCATCATGGAGGCCTTCGGCAACGCCAAGACCGTGAGGAACGACAACTCTTCGCGGTTTGGGAAGTACATAGACATCCGGTTCAACGATGCGGGCGTCATCAAGGGGGCCAAGATCGAGCAGTACCTGCTGGAGACGTCTCGAATCGTGTCGCAGAGCGCCGAGGAGAGGAACTACCACATCTTCTACTGCATGCTGGCCGGCCTGAGCAAGGACGAGAAGAAGCGGCTCGAGCTGGAGGAGGCGCCGAAGTACCACTACCTGTCGCAGGGCAACTGCCTAACGGTGGACGGCAAGAATGACGCAAAGTCGTTCGCAGACATTCGCTCCGCGATGCAGGTCCTGTCGTTTAAGGAGGATGAGGTGTGGAGCATATTCGGCCTCCTGGCGGCCATCCTGCACCTGGGCAACCTTAAGTTTAAGGCGGTTGTCGTGCAGAATATGGACTCGTGCGAGGTGAACGACAACGTGAACGCCACCCGGGTTGGGTCGTTCCTAGGCGTCACCAAGGCACAGCTGTGCGACGCCCTAACGCAGAGGACAATCTTCGTCCAGGGCGAGCGGGTGGTCATCTCGATATCGAAGGACGCCGCCGTGGAGGGTCGCGATGCGTTCGTGAAGTCCCTGTACGGGAAGATCTTCCTGCGGATCATCGATCGCATCAACGAGACCATCGACAAGGACCCGGCGACCAAGAAAATGAAGTCCATTGGAGTTCTGGACATTTTCGGCTTCGAGAACTTCCCGATGAACAGCTTCGAGCAACTGTGCATAAACTACGCCAACGAGAACCTTCAGCAGTTCTTTGTGAAGCACATTTTCAAGGTAGGTGGGCTCTCGGATTTGACTCTAGATCGATTGCTGATGGATTTGTTCGTTTGCAGATGGAGCAGGCGGAGTATCGGAACGAGGGCATCAACTGGGAGAACATTGACTTCAAGGACAACCAGGAGATTCTCGACCTGATCGCCATGAAGTCCGTCAACATTATGTCGCTCATTGACGAGGAGTCCAAGTTCCCAAAAGGTAAGCAGCGCTTGAATTCGGTCACTTCGAAGGAGTTGTGATGTGCTTTCTTCCAAAAAGGTTCCGATTCCACTTTGCTGGAGAAGCTGCATCTCACACATGGCACCAGGAGCATCTACATCAAGCCGAAGTCACCGCAGACCTTCCTCTTCGGCATCCGCCACTACGCGGGCGTTGTGCTGTACAATCCACATGGTGAGTGTACCACAGGAGATCCAAATTCAGCCTGTTATCATCCTAACTTCCTCCCAGGTTTCCTTGAGAAAAATCGGGACTCCTTCAGCGTGGACCTTCGCGAAATGGTGTCCAAGTCCAGCAACAAGTTCCTTTTGGGTCTCTTCGCGGCCGAGCTGCAAACGGACGCCGTGAAGAAGCAAATGACGCTGTCCTTCAAATTCCGCAACTCCCTGGACGCCCTCATGAAGACGCTCTCAGCCAGCCACCCGTTCTTCATCCGCTGCATCAAGCCGAACGAGTTCAAGACTCCCATGGTAAGCGCAGACCAGCAGCGGTTCAGACCAGCCCTTGAACATGCATTTGTGTCTTGCAGGAATTCGACAAAGAGCTGTGCGTTCGGCAGCTGCGCTACTCGGGCATGATGGAGACGGCCCGAATCCGCCGGGCTGGCTACCCCATCCGACACACGTTCCTCCAGTTCGTCGAGCGGTACCGGCTGCTCCTGCCCGGCATTGGACCGGCGCACAAAATCGACTGCTTGTCAGCGGCGCGCAGAATATGCAAGGAGACCCTACCCGCCGGCTCGGACTACCAATTCGGGAAGCGGAAGGTGTTCCTCAAGGACAGCAGTGATGACTTCCTGGAGCAGGAGCGCTCGCGCATCGTCCTCAAGTCCATTGTCACCATCCAGCGCGGCTTCCGGAAGGTCCTCTTCCGCCGATGGCTCAAACGGTACCGCGATGCCGCCATCACCATCCAGAAGCAGTGGCGTAGCCGAGAGCAGCGCCGCCGATTCCTGCTCATCCGACAAGGCATGTACCGCCTTCAGGCGTGCCTCCGATCACGCCAGCTCACCGACAAGTTCACCCAGCTCCGGTACACAGTCGGTCGGCTGCAAGCGCACTGCCGCGGCTACCTCGCCCGCAAGAAGTTTCAAGTCCTGTGGTCCAACAAGCAGCAGGAGCTCAAAGAGATCAACGTCATGCGGGCGCTCGAAGAAAAGCGCCTGCGAGACGCCGGAAACAGGAATTGGAAGAACGAAGCCGACGCCAACTACCAGCAAAGGCTGCGAATTTTGCAAACAAACGTCTCGGGTGCCATTCAGCAGACGGCCCCCGTCGAGGAAATCAACCACAAAGTGGACTTCGAGACCGACAACAGAATGGTCGACGAGGTCTTCGGGTTCCTGGACAAGGAGGACGATCCGCCGGGACCAAACGTAAGAGATAGACTTAACTTTTTCGAGAACGATGCTCTGAAGAAGAAAAACGTTCCCAGTAAGCTATTGTCTCGTCCTGTGGCGGTGTACTCATACGAATCGAGGCTCTAATCGATGGTCTCCCTCCCTTCCCCACAAACCTCCCCTGCCCCACGCCACTCACCCCCTCACACAAAATCAGCTCTGTGATCTGTAAATAGCTCTAGACCCCACACGCCACGAATCATCCCCCACATTCCGCACTTGTAAATACGAACATCTGATTTATTTCTTCTTTTGGCAAATTTTCGGTTTGATTCAAGTTCAAAATCAATAAAAACCCTGTTTCTAAGCGAATAAAGTAAATAAATTATTATTTTTTTATTAAAACGAAGTTCATGTAAATAACTGTACATACATTAATGCATAAATGAGAGAGAATATTGTTTTTGTTTTTTTACCAACTTTTGTGATTGTACTTCAAATGTGCCTTGAAGGACGTGCCGCACGTACGTTTTGACAAGGATTGTCCCCGTTTGCGGGCGGCCCTGTGTAAATTGTATGAATACCAATTTTCTGTTTGTGTTTGAAATATATGGAAAAATAAACACTTTTGCTCAGTAATGGTTTGGTTTTTTTCAAAATCGCAAAATTTATGTGTTCTCACCCAAGCGCATCATCAACGCCATCTTCATCAGGGTATGAGACCAGCAGAGCTAGAAAGGGGGGAGAAACGAGTAGGGAGAGTGTCGACATTTTTGTGTTTTGTGAATTTGTGATGACATTTTGCAGAACAGCTGGCTCGAATACAGCGTGCAATGTTGTCATGTGAAAAATATCCGTTTTATGTGAGTGCAGTCGGCTTGGTGATGGAGGTTGTTGTCCACAAATTATCGCTTTGAGATTTTTATTGCACGTAAGTTTGTTATTATTTGGAGTAGCGTAGATTTATCTCAGTAAGTATAAAGGACGTACAGGGGCAAGCTAGTGCTCTGTCTAGTCGTAGGTTCATACACCTAGGCGCCAATGTTAGGAAAAGTCAATCCGCGTTGTATCACAATGAGTCTACTCTGGCCTAAGTGTGACTGCCCTTAGCAGTCAGCCAGTATAAACTAACCTAAACTAACTAAGGAGTCTCAAGAATTCACGAGAACAAAGAGATGATACACTTTGAGCATGATAGCCACTTTGTTGATTTTCGTTAAGTCTCGTTAGGTTCTGCTTGGGCTTAGTTAAGTTTTGTTCAGCTTCCTTCGCTTTTCCTCGTTTATGTAGAAGCAAATTGTTTCAAAAATGACGTATCACCAACAAATATGAACACATTAAAACTTAATGATGATTTTTTGGCTACTTTTCGTTCTATTCTGGCAAAAGCTTAGGCTTACTTATGTATTTCGATTATGAATGAGCCTTCAATCTAATATGCCACATGTTATAGTGTGGTTTAATTTCAGAGGTCCACCGTATCTACTAAACTTGGTATGTGCGGTGGTGGTACAAAGTGATCTATAAAGCCACAGTCTCTATTAGAATGGACTCGGCAAACTAAAATAATTTGCCTTCAAGAATTTAAACCGCGCGAGGAAGAAATTTGGCACTTGAATCCGGAGTGAGGTTGAACACACCCACTAGGTCATCCGTTGGATCAAGTGAACGAAACTCATAGCTACTGTACCGAGTGTGTATGGCTTGCTTAAATAGGTTTATATGCAACTAAAGATTTGAATATAATTCGCAAGCTGACCATAAACTGACCATGGGCTAGAATCAACCTGCGGTTTCATTGTGTTTACTGAGAACATATGTACTACCTACTGTTGGGCAATATTGCACGAGAAATAAAGATTATTCCTTTCCCCAATAAACTCATATATTAACATGAGGTACCCTCTTGCTCCTTTACGCAAGAGAGAGAGGTGTAACTATCAAGTGAATCAGAGAGGACATGCAATATGCAGTCATCGTCGCTCATGCTGATAAAACTAAATATCAACTTCTAGGGTTCATATTTATCTATTTTCTTCCTCGGATTAGACTTGCTTAGCTTAGTGCATTGATCTGAGATTAGAAAGCAAAACTTGCACAATGGTACTCTATCAGAAACAGGTTTGCTTGCAGAACATAGCATCCGCCCATGATTTTCGAGGATAATACACCGTTGACATTAACTCCTCTGCCAAGACTACAGTTGGGCTGTGGAATCATATTTTATGATGCCAATTTGAACGGAAAACACTCATATAATCTTTGCATTCCTCCTGTAAATGGATCAAAGAATCCCAACATTTTTGGCATGCATTGGTCCTTTCGTTGCACTTATTTCAACTACTATCTTACTATCAATATGTCGTAGAAACGACACAAGTTAATGTCCACCGCTTTGTCTGTGACTCAAATGTATATTTGCCCACCATTTGATTCATTATATATGTTGACAGTAAAATGACTACCTTAGAGTATTTCGGCATGTAAGATACAGCTGTGCTTTTCTGTACAGTCAATGATAGTCATTTGTCGGGCTATATGCCTTGTATTTCACAATTTACTGTTGACTTATTCCTTAGTAGAATATATCATGATAAATTCTTCTTCTTGTGTAGCCGCCAACTTCTCGAATATCATTGTGGGCTGTTAGCCGACCTCCTGTAATTTCCTTCTATTTCGCTTAAGTATTGGTTAGTGATTGACAATAATGATATCTCTATACAATATGCAGGAAGCTCTAAGCACACATATTCTATGGAATGTTGTAAAAAAAACATTTAAGTTGTGTATTCCGACAAAGTGACTAAGTTTGATCTGGAAAATGTCTGGCCAGATCTACTTATTGACAGAAGGGTTAATTGAGTCAAAGTGAACGAAACTGAGCGATGTGGTTATTTGGTTTTTTGAAATATATGCTATCAAAAACAAGTTATATATGTCTCTTGTGAATCTCGGCCCATCCATTTGAGATTTTTTCAAAAAGGATTACTGGTTGTACTCTGAAGCAATTGCTTCGTTATCGAAAAGTTATCGCTCTTTATAAAATATGTATGTATTCTAAACTAAGGTTTGCACATTCTCAAAGAACACTCAACCTAATCCTACCTAGGCATAGATTTTTGAATACCGGAAAGCAGTTTTTTGTAAGCGGTAGTCACTTATCGAATGTACTCCCACAGGAAATTGAAAAGATTGATTCAAGAAACTACTTTAAAGTTTTTAAAGTTTTTAAAGTTTAAAGTTTACAACGATCGTAAGACATGTTTTTCTACATTTCTACTTTTCTTAACTTTTTTCTTCAACCATCTTTGTTCCCCTTACTATTTTCGTCGCTACTTTCCTTACCCTTACGTTAAGCTAAGATATTTATATTTTGAATTAGTAAAAAATTACTGTACAAGCTTAAAAGCTGTGTATGCATGTATACAACAGTACATAGTTTTTTTAGTAACTTCAAAGGAAAAAAAAATCAACATTAAGTATACACAAACAGATTAGCCGTCAGCTATTCCCCTCATTGACTAAAACATCAGACCTCTTCCCATTTCATGTTCGCTTGGCATAGTTATCTTATTACAGACAATCTTTCTTTTCATACATTCTCCTAGCATTCCAGAAGTGCAGCGCCTCGGGGCGGCACCATTCGGATCCCGCGATCCAAGACGATCGACGTGGACATGTCCGAGTACAGCTTTTCCAAGTTCGCAGCCACATACTTCAACGCAACGGCAACCGGCCATTATAGCAAGCGGCCGCTCAAGAAATCCCTCTTAGATCATGGCCTCCCGATGGACGAAATTTCAGCTCAGGTAGGTCAGCTCCCCATCACTCACAATCGACTCCTGTTCACCCATCTACCACAGGCCATCTGGATCATGACCCTTCGTTTCATGGGAGACATGCCCGAATCGATTTATGAAAGCGACGAGGCAGACGAAGACGACATCCCCAAGGCCTCCATCATGCAACGACTCACGAACAGTTTGTCGAGGAATCAGATCCACAGTAGAGAGTTCCAGGAGGCTGCAGCTTCCCTCGGCCACCAGCGGCTGATCCGAAAAACCCTCAAGCGAAAGACGAAGCTGCCAGACCTGATGCGGAGGGCGTTGGACAACAGCGACGAGGTGGAGTACTACCACCAGACCTTGAGCAGTCGCAGCAGTTACCTCGAGAAGCTGCACTTCATCATCGGACATGCCATCCTGCGGCCAGAACTCAGGTGATTGGGAGTCTTTCCCGAATCGAATCTGTGCTGAAACTTGATCTACTTGCAGGGACGAGATTTTGTGCCAGATTTGCAAGCAACTGACTGGCAATCCGTGCAGCAGCTCCTTCGCCAAGGGATGGATCTTGCTCTCGCTCTGCATCGGCTGCTTCCCACCGAGCCATAAGTTCGAGAAGTACCTGCGATGTTTCATCCGCAGCGGTCCCGAGCTCTATGCGCCGTACTGCGAACAGAGACTCGATCGCACTATGAAGGTAGGGTAGCTCGTTCGAGTCGCTTGTGACCACCAATGTCACGCTGTCTTTTCAGAATGGAGCGCGTTCACAGCCGCCATCGTGGCTCGAGCTGGATGCGACGCGTCACAAGGCTCCCATCACGCTGAACGTCTTCCTCATGGATGGCAACATGAAGAAGCTGCAGATCGACTCCAGCTCAACGGCCAAGGAAGCAGTGGAACAGCTCGCCGAGCACATGGGCCTCATCGACAGCTTTGGTTTCTCCCTGGTGATCTCGTTGTATGACAAGGTCTTGTCACTCGGCAACGGCCGCGAGCACATCATGGACGCGGTGTCAAACTGCGAGCAGTACGCCAAGGAGCGTGGCCAGAACGAACGGAATGCCCCCTGGAAGCTCTGCCTGCGGAAGGAGATGTTCACGCCGTGGTACGATCCGTCCCAGGACCAGTTGGCCACGCACTTAATCTACAAGCAGGTATGTCCTGAGTTGAGAGTGAGAATGTCCTTTTCACAGCAATGTCACTGCAGGTCACGAGAGGCGTCAACTCCGGGGAGTACCGCTGCAAGACGGAGAAGGACATCGCGATGCTGTGCGCGCTGCAGTACTACGCCGAATTCGGCTCCTCCATCGATGTCAAGGTGAGTCCGAGGACTTTTCTTGTCAAGCACTGCTTGATTCGGCTTATTTTTCATAGATCCTTCGCAAGGTGATCCCAGATTATGTGCCCACGCACCTCCTCTCCACCGGAGAGAGGGCTTTTCAAGCTTGGGAGTGGCTGATAGTGGACGCCTTCAACCGCAGCGAGTACGCGAAGAAGGACATTCCACAGCTGTCGGCAAAGGAGGACATAGCCATCTTCTCCTACCTCACCTGGCCGATGATGTTCTCCAGATTCTTCGAGGCTGTCCGAGTTAGCGGGCCGAAGCTCCTCACCGACAGCCTTGTCATAGCCGTGAACTCGCTCGGCGTCTTCCTGATCGACGAGACCGAACAGGTCCTGGCCGAGTTCTCTTACCCGGAGATCCTGTCGGTGCTCTGCGAAGTGGACGAGGATTCGCACGTCGACGAGCTGCGCATCAACACCGTTCAGCGGGAGGACTTCTCGTTCAAGTGCTTCGAGTCGAAGGATATCAGCGAACTGATCAACTTCATCCTGAACAACCTGAAGCAGAGGTCAAAGTACGCCGTGGCCCTGCAGGACTACACGCCGGACGCTGAGGGGCAACTGGGTCTGCTCAGGGGAGACCTAGTGGTGTTCGAGAAGGGAGTCACTGGGGCTACGGTCATGGAGGAGCTGAACCGATGGGCGCAAGGCGGGTGCAGGGGACAGACGGGAGCATTCGCCACGGACGCTGTTTACGTGTTGGCCACGCTTAACAAGCCGTCGTCGAAGATTCTGCAGATTTTCAAGGAGAGTAGCGCCAAGGGAAAGATGTTCGCCGCCGCCGACTACAACACGGTGCAGAGGAAGAAGATGTACACGCTGCAGAAGTTCGCCGAGGACAATTTCCGGTCCAACTTGAGGTTTGTGAGGGCCGTTGGCTTATGGCTTCGGGGTTGTTTACGCTTTTTCTTGCAGTGGGCCAGGACACTCGCAGGCTATGTACAGGGCTAATGACCTATGGCGGTACTCGAGGGATCCGATCAAGGCTCCGCTGCTAAAAAAGTTGCAGAACGACCGGGTGGTCTGTGAAGGCGCCGTGCTGGTTTTTAACAACATTTTGAAGGTAAGTTCGAAGATAGATGTGTCCATGGTCCCATCGATTGTGGCGCCATCTCATAGGAAATGCATGCATTTGTGATTCGAGTCTCGGATAAATCTATACGCCAGCTAAGACAATGACACGATGTGGCGCCATCTATTTGAAAACCCAGCATGTATAGTTTGAGTCTCGGATAAATCCGTTTCTTCTCTTTCAGTACATGGGCGACATACCGCGAGGAAAGCTACCGATGAACACCGACCAAATCTTCAAGCCAGCTCTCGAAAACGAAAACCTCCGTGACGAGCTCTTCTGCCAGCTGATGAAGCAACTGACGGACAACCGGGTGCTGCACAGCGAAGAGCGCGGCTGGGATCTCATGTGGATGGCCACTGGTGTCATGTGCCCCAGTTCGACTGTGTTGAAGGAACTCAGTGAATTCCTTCGCACCCACACGCATCCCCTGGCAGCAGAGTCCCTCAAGCGGGTGCGCAAGACGCACATCAGCGGTCAGCGAAAGCACCCACCGTACATAGTCGAAACCGAGGCGATTCAGAATCGCCGCATGCAGATCTACCACAAGGTGAGTACCCGGCTGGAGCCTTCATCCACAAGGTTTTACTTCCAATTGCTTTCAGATCTATTTCCCGGACAACACGGTCGAGTCCTTCGAGATTCAATCCTCCACCCGCGGCCACGAGTTGTGTGCCACGATCGCCAAGCACCTGGAACTTCGCCGCTGTGTGGGCTTCAGTTTGTTCGTGAAGATCGGCGACAAGGTCTTCTCCATTCCCGAGATGGAGTACGTCTTCGATTTCATAAGCGAGCTGGTGATCTGGATGAAGCAGAGCATGTCGTCGCGCTCCACCGCGCAGCAGATTCGCTACCACTACCAGCTGTTCTTCATGAAGAAGCTGTGGATTGACACGGTCCCGGGCAGAAATCCCAACGCGGACCACATCTTCCACTACTCGCAGGAGGTGTCCAAATACCTGAATGGCTACCACAAGGTCTCCATAGAGCTAGCCACGCAACTAGCCGCGATCCTGTACCGCATTCTGTTCGGAGACAACATGATCCCGGCGAGGAGGATTCGCGACATTCTGCCCAGGCTCTTGCCCACGGATGTGATCCGGCTACGGAAGAGCGACGACTGGAAGACTGCCATCGTGAAGGCGCTGGACAGCCTCGGCTCAATCGCCGAAGGCCAGGGAAAGAGTATGTTCCTCGAGGTGATCGCGAGGTTTCCAATGTTCGGCTCGACGTTCTTCCTCGTCCAACAGACCAACGATCAGAACCTCCCCGAGACCATCCTGATCGCCATCAATCGCCACGGATTCCACATCATTGATCCCAGGAGCAAGGTGAGTTAGCCCGTGCCAGTCGAAGAGCAGCCACTCACTCTCGTTCCCTTCCAGGATGTCATCCAGAAGTACGACTACTCGGAGCTGAATTTCTGGAGCTCTGGCAACACGTTCTTCCACATTCGCTTCGGCAACATGATCGGCGCCTCGAAGCTGCTCTGCAGCACCACACAAGGCTACAAAATGGACGACCTGCTGTCGTCCTACCTCAGGTTCTTTAATGAAGTCTAAAATCTTTATTTAACGGTAATAAACTGGGTACAAGGAGGTCGTTTATTTTTCTAAAGGTAGCCCAGCTCCTTGGACTTTGCCACGAGGGCAATCAGGCCTTCGGTGGCTTCCTGGGCATTGGTCCGTATGTAGACCGGGGGCAGGACAAAGCCATAGCGTCCCTTGTCACGGAACTCCAGAGTGTAGCCGATCTTTACGCCGAGCTCGTTGAATACCCAATCCACAGTGCTTCCTGAGGCGACATCTGCAAAGAGGAGCGGTAATTAACAATAGGAGGGCAAGTGACTGCCAGTCGAGCTTACAGAGGACCGAGGCGGTGGACCCGTAGGTGTACTCCGTTCCGTAGCCCAGCCCCTTGATGGCGTTCGCTGTGGCCTCTCCAATCTGCTTGAGATCCTCGTAGTTCTCTGGGAAGTCGTCCGCCGTGTGCCCGTACGGACAAAGCAGGTACTGGCCGTACGAGTGGAACGACAGGTAGATATTGAGTTTGTCCTTAATGCTGGTCACGTAGTCAGCCAGAGCCTGTGCCTCTGGCTCGGAGAACGGCTTTGTTCCGGCGTAAGTTTGCGCGCACGGATTCGAGGAGGCGCCGTTGTTCTCCATCCAGTGAGAGTTGAAGTTCCGGTTGGCGTCGGTGCCTATGCAGCTTGAGCTGGGGACTGGCTGACGAGTCTTACGCCACATGCGGTCCTGGAAAGGGGGCGGGTTATAGAAAATGGAGTTGTCATGGGCGGATGCGCCTCTTACCGTCTGGTGACTGTAGACGAAGCCATCGACGTTGTACACGGGAACTATGTACCAATCGATGTTTTCCTTCAGATTAACAAGTTCGGGACGTGTTGACGTGATCAGCTCGTTGATGAAGTACGTCACAGTGGCCGAGGTGATCCACTCCCGAGCGTGAATGTTCGACTCGATAAAGATGCCAGGGTTGCCCGCTTTGTAGGATATTTTGATGGCACGGATGTCGCGACCCTCGAACGACTTGCCGATCACGGAGGATGAGACGATGTTCGGGTATTTGGCGACAACGTCGTCCAGCCAGGCGTTGATCTCGTCAAGGCTGTGGTAGGAGGTCCAGTCGAAGGCGCCGTCCGGTGATCTGACACTTGTCCGTGATTCCTCCTCGATGAGACTGAAAAGGTTCATAAGGGATGTTATTTAATCTGCATTTGGAAGAGAGCTAGGTAAGCTTTTGGTGAAGTTGAATTTGGAACGAATGGAAGTGGGTTTTTAGGGACGAGGACAATTCGCTGAAATAAGCGAGGCTATTGAATGAGTTTTTTTTAATTTTTTGAAAATGGACTAAGTTCCACTTCTGAGAACACAAAGTGAGTCAAAAATAGACCATAGCAAGTGCTGAAATCAGAAAAGGTTGTCCTAAGGTATACTACTAATCGGAGACCAGAACGTGAAGTAAGAAAACCGCCCGATGAGTTAATAAATGTTGGAGACTGTTCCAAGCTGGGTACTACGTTGTCCAGGGAATTAAGGTACAAAGGGAATCAAAAGTTCCAAGAAACTTCTTTTTTCCTTGTTTTTATGACCTGCATGATCCACTTAAATGGATAAAGGACTAGATATCTCCAGGCCACTTGATCCACCACCATTGACTCCAACTCATCAGGAATTATGACCAACCCCAACTGGGAGAACTTTTTGACTTGGTTAAATCCTCTCGTTGTGGATCTGCCAAACAGTCGTATACCTATTGGAGTCACAATTAAGGCACGCCTCCGAAGACGTGATTGTGGAAACATGCGTGTCACGTGACCTAACCATAGAACCAATACTCAATTCATGGAGCGCTGTGCTCTTAAGTCCAACAGCTGTTGGAATCATGCTGCCCGCGCTGCTGGTAGCTAAAAGCTTGAAAATTGGCTGGGCGAGCAGCTAAGGATCAGTCCTAGAAAAGTAAGCATGAAGTTCGGACTGCGAAAAAGATGTTCTGGCAAGACAATCGGACGAATTAAATTCGCCATCATTGAAGAGCCACATTCAAAAAAGATGGAGCGAGCAGTTTTCAAGGCTGATCCCAAACAGGGAGCTGAGGATGGCAAACCGATACAAAATTGGAAAAAACAATGTCGGCTGCGTTGGTTTAAATGATGCTCAGAGGGTATGGCAAGATCACCTGTTTAATGCACTCTAAAAGTTAGTGGCGTCATGAGTGATGAATGATGAGTTTTCATCTAGTATTTGCCAAGCATGCAACTGAGCAAATCGTTCTTAAAACACAATCGAAGCAGTGTGTCGCGTATGAGGGGTACAGCTGCCTAAAGGCGTTGCAATTCATCTTCTTGTCCGGCATAGAGAGAGTCAGTTGTAATGGGCGATAAATTACACACATAGCTCTACGTCATGCCATATTCATATGGGCACATGCACCAGTTCATCTGCAAGATATGTTCGTAGGAAAGTATGCCCGATGAGTGGAATCTCAGCGTCGTTTGTCCGGTTCACAAGAATGGATACCCCTTTGACTGCGCCAATTATCGAGGGATCAGCCTCCTTAACATCGTGTACAAGATACTCTCTGCCGTTTGTGTGAACGCCTGAAACCATTTGTCAACAACCTGATAGGTCCTTATCAGTGCAGTTTCAGGGCTGGGAAGTTCACCATCGACCACTTCGCACTCTTCGGCAGATCCTGTAAAAGACTCATGGGATGCAGATCGACACTCACTACCTATTTGTCGATTCCAAGGCAACATATGACAGCGTGCAGAGAGACGAGGCATGTCTGGTTTTGACATTCCTGCCAAACTCGTCAGGTTGTGCAGGATGACGATGGAGAACTCTGGCTGCTCCATTAAAGTCTGTAACTAACTAACCGAGATTTGCAATGTCAAAAAATGCTTTAGGCAAGTCGACACGCTGTCATGTGACTTCTTCAACATCATACTTGAGAAAATCGTGCGAAACTCAAACGTCAACACCCGAGGCACGATTTTCCAAAAGTCCGTTCAACTGCTTGCTTACGCGGATGACATTGACATTTGTTGACATTGAAGCGGAAGCAGCAAAAATGGGTTTAGCTGTGAATTCGGGTAAAACGAAGTGTATGCTGTTATCACGAAAGGACGCACAACATCGACGGCTCGGACACGTCATAATGGGCAGCAGAAACCTTGAGGTAGTCAAGAGCTTCGTCTACCTAGGCTCTGGAGTAAATAGGGACAACAACACAAGTACCTAGATCAAGCGCAGAATTACTCTTGCCAATCGCTGCTTCTTTGGGCTCAAGAGGCAATTGAGTAACAGAGCCATCTCTCGAAGCACCAAGTTGAAGCCCTAAGTTGTATTGAAAGAAAAGTTCTGCGTGCGATCTTTGGCCCTGTTTTTTCTGGAGGAGAAGATTCAACCACGAACTGTACGCGCTGTACAGCAACATGAGCCTAGGTAGCTGGCCCATGTAGAGCGTAGGGACAACTCAGTGCCGACCTGAAGAATCTTCGATTCTGAACTTTGGGAGAACGCAACAGAGGACGGCCGTGCTTAAAGTGGTGCACTCAATTGGAGAAGAACCTCAACCAACTTGGTATGCGAAACTGGAAACAGCTACCCAGAGATAGCGCTAGTTGGAGAGGGTTCTTGGTTGAGGTCAAGGCCAACCCCAGACTGTAGCACCACACAATGAAGAAGAAAGCAGAGATTCTATGTGTGTGCGAATTTGGTAGGTGTTCAATTTTAAGGCGGGTAATTTGTGATGTTCTTGGGGGCAAACATTGCGTTAAAATGGCTTCAAACAACTTAAATCTCATTAGTAAGCCTGTGTGATGAAATTAAAATTTCAAATAAAAAAGCACACAACAGTCTTCAATTTATAAAAAATAGAAGAAATTAAACAAAAACGGCGAACAATCCCTAAAACATTTAATAAAACCGAAAAGAGACCATTTGAAATGGATTCAGTATAAATTAAGACAAATCGAAGTTTCGGCTATTATCAATGCAGACCATTTGTTAGTCAAAGCTATTTTATAACCATATCTAAACCGGATAACGATTTTGTTCGCCTAAGCTCAATAGTCAAGAAAACCAAAACAAACACCTCCTGTGGACTAAAAAATCAAACGGAGTAACATCGAATTCAGACTGAAAATAAGGTCTCGAATTAAATAAAAAGACATCGACATTTACCACATCAATTGAGGCGATTGAAAAAAAAATATTTTCATTAAAATTCAAGCAAAGAAGTGCCACATGTCGCTCTCGTTGAATTTGTCACAATTACCACAAAACTTTCCGCGAAACAACCACTAAGAAGATTATCGCCCCCCGAAAAGGTACGTTATGTAACCACACCGAAATGAAAATGTAACAAGGCTACCCGTTAGGGCGTCAAAATCAATTTGGAACTAACAGCGTGCGGTATGAGATTAGCCACCACCCAGCAGCAAAGTTCACGCCGCACAGGATGACACGAAAGACACACTTTAAGTGACACAATAAAACAAGTCAACACCACTCGAGCGGCCTCAAGTGCTGTCACACTTAAGCACACCTCAAATTAGCACAATCCGCTGCTAAGCTAATCGATTAATTGCACCCATTAAAGTGCAGGCACGATAAGCAGCAACACGAGCCGAACATGACATACATACCTCTGCACATCGGGCACCATCAATTCCGTCGCAAAGCCGAACATCTTCATCCAGGCGCCAAAGTTCTTCGACACCCTCGGATTGACCATGATGTGCATGTCGCTGCCGACTCCAGTGGGCGGCTTCCACAGGTTGTACTATGGGAGGGAGTTCAAAATTCCACAAACACACACACTCTCCCACTGCTCACCTCAGTTGTCAGCTCGCCCAGATGCTTGGCCACGGCCAGTTGCTTCTCCGTCTCCACCCTCACTTTGTACACGGCGAAGTTGTCATAGCGAACCTTCTCGGCGCTGCTAATCCCCGAAACGGCTGCCGCAACGGCAAACACAACCGCGAAGAATTTCATGTTGAAATCTGGCCCAACGCACGATGGCCTGGTGGTTTTATAGCCGATTCCTTTGCGCGACAATCAATGGCAACAATCTAACGCCCCGATAATCTTTACTGGGTCGTTAACTAATTACTGTTAACGAGTGCGTGCTCTCGTAGCTGAGGTGTCGATTGATTAATTGACCTAATAGGCATTCGGTTCTCGACGATAAGCCAGCCACTTGGACGGTGTGGGTGCCCCGCATGTCCGGTCGCTCGGTCGAGGGTTGATTGCAAGAGGACTCCGTGGCGCAACGGTAGCGCGTCTGACTCCAGATCAGAAGGTTGCGTGTTCAAATCACGTCGGGGTCAAGTCGAAAGTGGTTGGCACTTTTTTTTCTGAAAAATATTCGCGTGACTTTGTGACGGCTAATGTGAGTCCATTTTTGTGTCATACAAGATTTTTTGTTCATCAGATCTGCGGTTTTTCTAAATTGCGTTTGTGGAACATCTGTTGTGATAGACACTCCTCCCGTCAATTAGCACATTCACAGCTCTTGCTTGAGCGGCTAGTCTGTTGCCCGGAGATCAATTGGAATCATTCCACCGATGACGGAGGCAGAGTCATCACGCAGACAGACGGCGATGAAGACAATCAATGCCTCTGTTTGCTGATGTTCATAAATCATGAAGACACCGCGCCGGAAGCCCAACAAGAGGTGGCATTTTAATTTAGTGGAAAATCTCATGATTTTTGTGAAACGTGGGAATATTTTTATAACGATGTGAAAAAAGAACTCGGAGGTTGTTGGAAGATTATAATGATTGCTTTTAGTCCATAAATCAAGGGAGTTTCAGCCAAGGACACACCTTTGTATAGAATTCTGTGCAAACGGGCTATAGATGGACAGATATGCTGTACACTCTGTGTGTCGCGTCAGTGAGCCGATGTCTCCTATTGACGGAACATTTAGATTAAGGGTCTTTGGATAGTAACAATCTGGCTTACAGGTAGCGATATGAAGTAAGCGTCAGGATACAAATGTCTCGATATGGAACATTTGTTGTGAACGAGCCCTTATTTTTTTTGTTTGTTTGCTATGACATCTGTGAAAAATATTTAGTATACATCAAGTCATTGAACAGACAAAATCATATTTTTTCATCGTGTTAAAAATGTCGAATTTTGTAACAGAAAGTGATGATTTGCGGAAAGCATAAATTTAGTTCTAGGAGATATCAACGCACAGCTGGGCAAGGAAGAAATCTTTGCTAGAGTCATCGGAAGACACAGCCTGCACGACAACACATTCGGAAAACGGACTCAGGCTGGTAGATTTCACCTCAGGGCGTAACCTCTCTGTGAGGTTCCCACACCTAAACATCCATAAGGGGACCTGGCGGTCCGTCAACCAGATTGATGACATTGCGATCGATATCAGACATTCCTCCAATATTCTCGATGTCCCAACTTTCCAAGGAGCCAGCATCGAATGGGCCCCCAAAGAACTCAGGAGAATTTTAGCCATGTGCAAACCTTTGTACAAAATTCAATGTAAACTGGTTACAAATGAGCACAATATCCACACACCGTATGTTTTCCGTCAGCTTGGCGATGTCCCGAGTTGATGATGACTTATAGCCTTCAGATTATATGTCAGAAATAATAGAGCAAAGAGGTATCCATCTTTTTCCTCTCTTGCCCTTTGATTACATCTGACACATAAAAATGCGATTTTCGCACCGTGTCGGTGAATTCGTTTGAGCTCTTCAGTAACTCGCTCGTTACTCGTCACTTTTCAAATTTCTGTGTTAAATATTCAACACAGTGAGGAGAGTTCAACAAACGAACAAAGCGTATGCTCACGCGGTAGATTAATTAAGCTCCTGTTAATAGGAGTTTCTGTCTGCAGCACTAGGGTGATATTAATGAATATACACATAAATGTATGTTTTTTTGCTCAAACATGAATAATGCCTATAAATTGCATTTGCACGACACATGTATACATATAATTTTGAAACATTTGCAGTAATCAATAAAATAAGCAGTTTCTTTGCTGCTTTTCCTTTTTTACAGATATTTGATGGAGGATGGGGATGGATGGGGAAGCCCTTGGCTGAATTTTTGATCTAGAGACGATGTTGTACACTTAAAGGATTTCTGACCCAATCTTCTGCTGCCATCGCTTCAGACATTTGCCAAGATGTTTGTTGCAAGGATTTGTGGCCAAACAGGATCACGTAGTCCGTGACGGTTTGAATACGCTGGCAGGAACTGGTCTGTCGGCGTTTTTGAAATTTGAATAAATTTCCCATCAGTTCCCAGATGGCACATGTAAACAGTAGTTTCTGTTTCAAGTCTCTCCCCAGAAATTCAACAGACCGATGCAGAGAATAGCGTCACTCCTATGACTCATGAACTTTAGCTGTCATGCTCAAGTTGCGGTCTGTCAATGCATTCCCACTCAAAGGCACCGACAACAACAGTTCTTTTGAAATTGTTGCTGCCCATCGCGTGGCGATGGGTATGATTCGGGGAAGGCGCGCGTCGCGCTTGCTCGTCGTGAGGAATTATGACTTGCTTTAGGCTTCTCCCTAAAAGACGTCATCATTGCCGGCCGGCCGTAAGATTCCCACTACGTTAGTTAGGCCACCTAGATTTCGTTCTGCGGAACTCGACCCTGTCAGCGAATTGCTTCCAGATGACAGAACTTGGATCAGTTTTAGTCACTCTACTAAGAAATTGCAACGTAATTAGTGGACGGTGGTGACTACTTTGTCGCGTGGATGAATTCTTAGGCGATGGGCATCTAGTGGCGCGAAATTCCCCATTAATACCACAGAGTGTCTCATTCAGCGGCCAGACTTGTAAACTTTTGCTTGATCAAAGTCGAATGTTTATTTCCCAATCATCTCGACTGTGACGAACGACACTAGTCACGCGTTGTTCTTTGAATTGGAAGACACCATCGGCGTGCGCCAGCGGCGCGAAGTCATGGATTCTGTAGCGATGAGGCACGCGTTTCTTGCTTACATTCAATTAAGTGGTTTTGCGGAATCTGGTGATCTTTGGAGTAGGAGAGACGATGCGTCAATCAAGAGTTAGGCTTGTAAACATCATAGTCATACCCTGCTGGGAGGTAATACCACTGTGACTGAATATGGTGCAACTTGAGGGGAAGTACTTGTAATCCCAAGTGTGATACAAGTGTGTCAACGGAGGATCTCTGAAGCAATTCAGAATTAACCTGGATCGGGATCTTTCGTCTGCCTTCCTCGGAGGACCTTAAAGTCTTCAAACTAAAATCGTATGCAATCGAGTCAGGCACCAGATAACAGAAGACAGAGCTACAATTTAAAAGAAAAACCAAGAAGGGTGCCCTAAGGGAACCTTGAGGGACCCAATATTTGCTAACTAAGGAGCCACTGCTGGGTCTGCTTGCAGTGTATACTGTCGTTAGTCAGCTATTGGTAGCATCTTTCCATTTCTTGCACAAGAACATCAACAAATGCGCGTACTCGGTATAGAGAGGACGCTAATAAGCACGCATGAAATATGAATTGACGGGTCTTACGGCAGGAACAAGTTACGTGGCTACCCTCGGAGGAGCCATTCGACAGTGGTGTCTTTGCGCATGGGGTGCTGACTGACCAAAGCCTACTCTGAACTTAGGAGTAGGCTTTGGTCAGCTTGGAGTGACGACACAGGGGCGTGCGTTTCACAGGTACGGGTCAAATAAGACCGAAGTCACGAGGTGCCCCGCGGTCCAAATCACATAAACATAACCAACGGTTAAGTAGCTTTTGACGTAGTCAACGTCTGGAAACTCTTTGCTACAAATGTCCACAGGACTAAGGTGCAATATCGTCTCAAGCGCTATGGTTGGTGATGTGTGCGTTGTGGCTGTGTTTGATATGCACGCCATCCTTTGCCCAGAATACCGCTACAGTTGGATGGATCCTATAGTTGCCGTTTAAAAACAACGCATTATCTTGGGGTTGATTACCCAATTTCCCTGTAAGGCCCTTTTGCACGCATAAAGTGCGGCCTTCTTTATTACTTCTCCCGAACATTTTTTCTAACTATCTTGCTATTCAGTATAACACCACTCGCTTGTCAGTGATACTCAGCCAAGGCAGGATCTACAACTTCGGCCTCATTTTGAAGAACACCATGAAGACTCATATGATAACCTCCTGAACGTTTTTATGGGCTTTAATGTACAGAACGTGATCGAAGACTTAAAGGTCTATGGCGTCTAGGAAAATGTATCTTCGATGAACGCCTATCTTCCACAAAACGATAATCGAGTAAGTGCTTGACGTGACCTCCTGCCATAAGGGTTATTCACGAAGACTCTTACTCTTTGGACCATTTTTCAGACCAGACTCTTTCAGTAAGAATCTCAAATACCTTGTTTGGGCCTATTTCTCAACCTTAATAGGGTGGCCCATCTAAAGGCTTTGCTACTCTATGGGTCCCAGCGCCTAACTTCGATCAACACCTTCTACGTCCTGGGGTCGCAAAAGTCCATAGCCTTCATAGGTAAGTTAGTGGGTAGGAAGGTAGTGGCATTCTTGCATTTACGTCTAAGTAAGCCCATTGTACCGCGACAAGTTTAGTTCAAATTAGGATGTTATCATTATGAAAGCCAGCCAGTTTTGTCAACAAATCTTATCAGTGTATCGTTCATATTATTGACTCATCATTTAGAGAAGACCAGGCACGGAGGAGGTGCTGAATATTTTCCTCCTTATTCTCGTCTCAGCACTTCTACAGAAGTCATTGGAGAAGAAGGTCTAATCTTCTTGCGTGAAGGCCTTTTAGGTAGTGTTTGGCGACTTATGTGTGCTTCGACCCTAACTCTGAAATCGTCTACATCGATTCCTGCTCTGTGCAACAAAGATAATTTTTAACGGCACTACCTCTTTCAAGTCACTGACATGTGGTCAAAATATATTCTCCCTGTCTAAAGAAAGCTTCTCAAACTTGGCCGTTCTCGTGAGAAAACAATAGCACGCACAGCACGAGTGGTTGCTCTAGGGGCTGTAGCGTTACCCATATTATATTTAAGGGTTTACCTATGTTATAAGAGATTCTATCAATCGGCAGTCTAGTGGCATATTTAGCAAGTTCATCAGCTCTACAGTCTCCTGCGACGGCTCTATGGCCTGACACTCAGCGTAATTTTGAATTGCTCGTTGACAGATACGCGACAGACGATTACCCTTTTTGAGGTTAAGGAGAACGAGGCCAGGGATTTCATTGTTGCCTGGCTATCCGTGAAGATACTGATATCTCGGACGGATATGACGCTTCGCTAATCGCCATTGCTTTCGCTTGGAAGATCACTGCCTTCATAAAAAAGATTAACTCTCAGACGTGCACTTAAATGTCCACTTCTGGCCACAGATTTTCATCTATAACCACTGGGGTTGACACGTGAGGCCAAGTTCAAGCGCTGAGGCTGATATCCGTACGGACCTCACTGGCATACTCCTGATTTCCAGTTTCACTCGACTATAGTCTGTGGTCAAGCTGCCAGTGGAATGCTATAAAATACCAGGACTGGCTGACAATGTTGAAGCCGACGATCGATCGCAGAAGACCATCGATTCCTTTGTATGCGTGCTTGAAACCGTCATTTTTAACTAGCACTTCAGTAAGTTGTTTCCTCAAACCAGTAGGTCTTAGCTTACGATTTTAGTCGACCTTTTACTACACGCATGCCATCGACGACCGTGAACCGAAGGGAAAATCGACAAGATTACAGCAGACTTTCAACCACTCCTAGGTTACCTCACAAGATAATACAGACATCAAGCTGCCGTTCTCATGGTTTCCACGTCTAAAGTGACAATTTTACAGATGAGCTACCATTTGGGAGTGCCATGATTTAGAGCCATGATTAAATGCCAAAAACCTGAACCAGTCAACAAAGAGAAATACTGACATTGGACACCGAAGCCCACCAGAGACGACGAGAGTCTAGGAAAACAACTAAACAAAAGACTCCCCGCCTACGCCCAACACCAAAAGCGGTTGCACTGTCACTCCAGGCTACCCACAGCATTTTGGCACACTTCGGGGTTTTTTAGAATTATCTGACTCAGCCAAGAAAATCCCAATCAATTTATTGCCCATCATGCACCCGGTCGTGTGCCCACTTTGTCATGGGAATAAAGCATGTATTCTGAAGCCGGGGACTGCCTGAAGATGTGTGATGTCATCTAATAATAGCGAGCCACTTCATCTCCGCGAACAGTCGCAGCAGAGATTTGCGGATAATTGAGGCTCGCTTTCGAGAATCATCAACAGAGCTGCATTCCGGTACAAGCTTGCTGAAGGCACGTGGCCACAATTGACTAAGTGGCCTTACCCCGAGCCACTGACCACTGCGCGTCATGATCAAGTTCACTCAACGGAGTGCGTTCAATAAGCGGCCATGTTGGGGTAGGGTGTATGTTTTCCAAGCGCGCCATTTACTCGTAGAAAAGCCGATAGCGTCAAATCGGCGGTGCGCCGCGGCTAGTTTCTTCCGAAATGACATACACTTCGAACCGGTTTTTTTGCAATTGTCTAGCGTTCCCAGTTCAAAGCTAACGACTTTCTGAGAAACCCCCGACGGAAGTTAATCTGCTCATAATATTGCAAGCTAAGTGGGGTGTGTGTAATCGGCGGATTGACGTCATAATCTTCCCAATGACCTGCAGTAGATTATTCAGAAAAATCACATCGTTGCGAATGAGAGCATACTTATAGGCGCAATTTCTATTGGACTGTTGCTCGAGAAAACGTGCATATATTGGGGAAGTTTTCAACGGTTTTCTTGGAAAAAATACGTTACTTAACGGACGACGTTGAAAAAAGTCGTTATACGTTATTTTTTCGAAAGAGAAATGAAGTAAGTGCAGATAATGACGGGTTTTAACAAGCAAATCGAGCCTGATGTTGAGCATTAATTTCTACCACTTCCTAAGTGTGCTTTTCTAAAATGTAAATTTTGTTAGTAAATCGTAAATCGACAAAATAAGTTCAGAGTCAACTGTTTTTTCTTGAGTATTGGTTAGTATTGTTTATTGAAGGGTCCGGTGCAGGTGCTATTGTGTAGTGCGACAACATTAGACAGTGCGATTTTTCAAGTGGAAATCTAAGCCCTTCTAATGGCAACAAACTATATTGTGAAGAACAGGCGGAAGGGTCGACGTACTTGTGTATGTAGTGACACCCAGGCTGTGCTCGAGTACTTAATCAACCCTTTTCAAGATAGTTAGGAATGCGAATCCTCTCTGAATTCGATTGGCAGTCATAATTCACTGAAACTCATCTTGGACCCAGGACACCAAGTAATCGCTGGGCATCAGATCACCGATGAACTTGCTAGACAAGGATTAGAAGAAAGTTTCTCCGGACCTGAACCTACTCTCGGACAACCTACGTCTGTTGTTAGGGCTTCCATTGATGGTTGGGCCTCTCGATAGCACAATCGGAGATGGCCGGACTATCCAGGATGTAGACAGAATAAGCGTTTGAAATCTAGGACATTCTTCTTGTTGACAGAAAATACTGCAGACGACATAGCGGCGTAATAACGCACCACCTTTGCTAAACACTTAAATATGCTGGGTTTACGCGAAGATACCCTGTGTGACGACTGTTGAGATGACAATGACACGACAGAGTACTTCCTCTGTCACTGTCCCGCCTTTGCTCGAATCAGGTGGCAGGTCCCCGGCGCTTACATGGCGAGGTTTGACTCTGTAGGCTCTTCCTCAAAAGTGCCTGCTGGTATTCCTTTTGGCAGATCAGGAAACTTTAGCAATTGTAGGTTTATGGCTGGTAGTACAATGGACCAGTCTTGAGCCTGAGTGTTCCAGTGTAATATCAAATCCCAAAAAAAAAATGCTTAGAGAGTGATTATGAGTGGCAGTGATCACAAGGCTACCAATTTAAAGTGGAGATATACAAATTAAAACGTGGAGTTTCAGAAGGGTCAAGAAGATAGATGACTATTGCGCAGAATCCAGTCAGGAATCCTCAGAACTGCTGATTGAGACGCGGTTATCTCATTATCAAAACTCTGACATCACAATCCCCTACTAACGATGATTGCCAAGAACAAAGTATCATGGGCGATAATTTCGTTCAAACCTTTTCAATCCCAGAGAGGACATCAGAGGATTTATCAACTCACTCATTTTATACAGTACTCAACGCGAAAGATCTCTGAAATTGCACTGCATAGCGTTGTCCGTTAAATTTAGAACTTGCGAAACATAAAAGAACTTACAATGGTAGCTTTCTTAGATATTAGAGGAGCCTCCAGCAACCTAAACACGCAACCCATAATGAGAACTTAAGAAGATATTAACGTAGACAAATCCATTTTACACTGGTTTCTTGATATGCTAAACAGCAGAATTATCAATGCAGACATTGGACACAGCTGTATTAAGAGTGTGACAACTAGTGGCAAACCAAAGGCTGTCATGAAATCACACTGAGCTCTATCAGACACCACAAAGTCAAACTCTGCTGGGTCCCGAACCACAGCTGAAATGAAGGCCAAGAAAGAGTGGTCGAATTGACTGGACAAGGATCTGAAATGGACATTGGCAAAGCGTACATGTCACTGCAACCACCGATCAGTGCCTTATACCGGGTCACATATTACACAGTCAACTCGCCTTGACTTGCAAAGAATGACTGTCAAATGACACGGTTATCTTGGCCAGAGCTTGATATCGGCAAAACAAAGAAGCTTCATCGGAGTACCGCTTGCTCGATTTCTGCCGGAGCTGCGGCGACGGGGAGGAGACGGAGACAATCCAACAACTGCTCTGCCGCTACCCAGCTCTCCAGGATCGGCGCCTAGGCTTGCTGCGTCATGGATTCCTTAGAGAAACTGCGGACGTAACAAATGTTTGTACATCGCTTTCTTTTAAAATTCATAAAGACCACGGGGTGGTTTCAACTACCACAGCAAATAAGAGAAAAAAAATTAGTTTATTTTGAAATTGATTTAAGATGAAATGACTTACTAATTATGGAGGAAAATGTCACTGTTCGGTTATTAAAGCAGGAAAACCTTGAAAAAAAAATTAAGAAAATCTTCATTTGTTTCCACCTTTAAACCTTAGCCATTAACTTTAGACTCCCATGATCCACCAAAGGGTTAGGTAAGCAGGCCAAGTACGCTCGAGAAATCTCCTGGCCATCGGAGAAGCCATACCAAAACTTCAGAAAAAATTCAGCTGATGACACATTGGCAACCATGAATCTTTCATGCGTCATGTGCATTACCTGATCACCAGGAACGAATTTGATCAGTGTGCAGCTCCAACTTGTTGACATAACTTTTGACAGGCATACGCCTTAAATTCACAACAAGTATCATAACTCACTCGGAGCGTAATTGAGTAGAGCCACGTAAGGTTGGAGGTTCGTTTAATTTGGCATAAATCGCTGTAGAAGCGTACCTGCCACAGCATACAGCTGATTACTGATGAATATTTTTATGGAGGTTTTAATACTTCCCCAGACCTTGGCGACTTGCGGTCATGTTGAGTCTCTCGGCGAGTTATCTAACAATTCAAGTTCAAGATTCACTCGATTTGAGGTATTATTTCCGCTTGGAAGATACGCTGCCATAATGAAGGAGGCGTAATTAATTTGTAATTACTTTTGGGATTTTAATCTCGAGGCTAAAGGCTAGTCTATTAGGCTTTCGGATTATAAGCATTTTGTGACGAATTGGTCATGTCCAGAGGTTCGTTAAGTGTCCAGTTTATAGGCTGACTGAAAAACTAAATTGAGTCCCTCTCTCACTTCAGGGGCCGGCAAATTATAAATTGGAATAAAAAACAGAAGACAGAAAAAGTACACTAACACTCATGAAATTTTTTTTATTTGGAGCCATTCACGCTGTTTTGCCTCCGGCATGTAACCGCCGCGACTAACACGTAATCTACAGATGCACTTCTAGCAGAATATTGTACTTTATTTCGACAATTGTCATTTTCTAAATCCAACACCATCCATCCATCACATGCAAGCTCTTTACTGCTGCCTCTGCAGGTAAAGTTTCTCATCAAAAATTTCAAAGAGAGTTTGTATTCCTGCAAGCAAATTTGTGGATGAAATTCTTTAACTTTCTAGTTCTAGGTCTGACCATTATGCTTAGAGACGTGAGCTTCAATCCAGTCGAGACATTCAGCGGACTGCTATAGACTAAATGATTGGAGCAGCCGACAATTCGACGTCCAGGTCATACTAATTGCCTAAACGCCACGGCGGATCATAACGAATGTACTCATGAGTCCTCAGCAATTTAGGAAGCGTCGCCTTTAGAACCAATGCACCAGTACCTTGAGTTTTCTTACCGCTTTTATTGGGCCATATGCGTTCAAACGAGTTTTGTAGTAAGTTTGTCTATCTCGGGGCAAATTTTAACTCCACAAACGACATCACAGTGAAGATCCGACGTAGAACCATCCTTGGCAACCGATGTTACATACTTAGGTCTGTCGAAACAATAGGGAGCGAAACTCCTGACTCGAAGAACCAGAATCGTGCTCTACAAGACTCTTATTTTGAATGCTCTATTTTATGGAGCTGAAAGCTGGACGATAAGCAAAACTCTTGGTCCTCGGATATTTGGTCCCGTCTGTGAGGAAGGTGAATGGAGAAGACACAACGGCGAACTCTACCAGATGTACCAGGGTATGGACGTAGTCTGGAAGGCAAAAATCCGTCGACTACACTGGCTCGGCCACAACGAGCGCATGGACAACAATGCTCCAGCAAAGAGGTTATTCGAATCCGAGGCTGCTTCGAGAAGGAGGGAAGAGCGAACCTACTGTACGGAGACCAAGTCATCGCGGATGTAAGACACCTTGGCCTTGATGACTGGAATCAGCGTGCCCAGGACCGCCAGCGATGGAATGCAGGCAATTACTGAAGCTCGAACTTTATGGGTTGCCGGCATGACAAGTAAGTTAGTAAGCATTGCTTCAATTGCGATTCTTGAAACACACAGTAGTTCACACCTAACTTCAAGTCGATCAATCAAGCCGAAAAGTCAAAATGTTTTGTCTGCCGTACTTAAAGTCAGCCAACTTGAAGTACCTACATAAGTAGCGTTTACATTTGCGATTTGGTCCGTCATTGTACCAAAGAATTATTGCGTGTGTATGTCACGAAAGAAACAGTGCAATTTGAGCGCCATCTTGGTTTCATGTGAGTATCGAATCCTTCGTAGATTTGGGTTGATAAGCCAAAAACTTCAATTGTCTCAGGATATTAATTTTTGGCTCACATTCTTCGTGCTGAAATGGAACATCGATGGACTATCGTGAGTCGTCAATCCAAAAGAGTCAATTGTCAATAAAAGTGTACAGCACCCCGATGCCCGATATTTTTTTGCACTTTGCAGAATTCCCGTGTTTGATGTATTGCTGAATAGCCAATTTGAACAATCCTTTCCCAGAGTAACTCACATTTTTATTTTCATAATTTTATGCGAAAAACTAATGACAACTTGATAGACTACAAACAATTTCATATACAACAAATCACAAAATCAAACAAATTACGCTACGTTTCGTACTTGAATCCTTTCCTTTTTCACTTAAAATACATATCTGAGAATGGTACAGGGCGTGCGTGAACGGATCTAAACTAAACGCTACTCCCTTGAAGAAATAATTTCAGGCCTCTTTTCCACACAAGCATTTCGTACGCCCTGTAGAATTCTCTACTTAATAGGGACTTTTCAAACATGAGGATTGTTTCAACTTTAACGCATATAACTCAAGTGCATCGTGACAGCAATTAAGAAAAAGGTAATTTGTTTGCTTTTAAAGCCAATAACCTATCCGATTGAGCTCGAACTACGTAGTCACTTTTAAAAATTGCCATTCCTCCCTCACATCAACTTATGGCTTAAGTTTTGCAATTATTGCTTTTCTCATTACAAAAATATATTCTGTTGTCAGAGTGGCTTGGCCTGAGCGTTGTCCGTCGCTACTTCACAGAAGTAGTTTTATATTTAGAGATGACAACAGTGCAAGTGGAGTGGAAAATATTAGAAAATATTTAAAGAGCCTTAGGAGTTTCAATTAATTAATTATGAAGTCGTTGCCAAGTGGGATTCTACGTCGGATTTCTCATCATGGTCTCTGGATTTCCCATGGCAGAAATAACTTGTGGTGGATCATGGTTGAAGGAAAATAGTGTGTTGCAAAGCTTGTTAAAAGCGCTATCCTTTTGTTTTGTGTCCTCAATCAGGGCCGATTTTTGTCACTGGGGCGGTGTTTGCTTAGGCTTCTTTTACACACGCTAGTTTTGACAGCTAGCTTTTCCATTTCTTGGACAATATAGGTGAGACTTTAGATATTTTACCTCCCTTGCCTACAAGATGGAAAACCTTGCTCTCAAAATAAGCGTGTGTAAAAGGAGCCTTAAACTTACATCACAATTTAATTTATTTGTGTATGATATCAAAAAATGAAGAATGAAAACAGGAATTGTTTTGCAAATTTATGTAAGAGGAAAGGATTTACTTCGTTTATAATTTGTGTTATATAGGGAAATACAAAAACGTTAGCGAAAAGGTGCAGACTACTATAATGAGTAGGAAGAGTTTAGAATTAAATCCGTTTTTGATTTTAAGCATTTGAAAAATGGATGACGTCGCGCTGTGTCATAGAGTTGCATGGAACAAAGTCAACTGATGGATTTGGCTCCCCTTATGTGGGAACAAAGTCTTGCAAACGTATCTGTTGTAATTTCAATTATTGTTGGGAGTTAGTTCCCTCTCAGCGTTTTTTGGGTGTCCTTAGTTCCCATAAGAGCGTGGAGTAGATTCCCAACTTAAGTGAGACCTAAGTCCACTTTGGTAAGGTAGACTTAATTCCCATCAGTGGAGTTCTGGGGGACTTAGTTCCCTGCATCCACAATAGAACTGTCCAGCACACCTTATTTTCCATTAAGATATTGACTGTAGAGTTAACGTTTGCCTCGAAGTAGAAAAACTACCACATGATTATAGGTGCCGATTGCGATATTCTGACAAAGGTGGCATGTGGCCGAACGTTGCTTACTCGACAGCATACCATATATTTTGTTTTACCCGTAAATGCTGCCAGAGCGCATCCGAAAAGTTGGACTGACTTTTAGAATTTACTCTTGTATGCGTTTATAAAATCGATAAAAAGGCGTTGCGTATCCATTTGAAAGTCGTTTGTCTGCTCCAGGATTCGCCTTATGTGCGTCAACCCCAACGCACTTGAACCTCAACATCGTAAGTTTGACCCCTGGAATGAGCGACAAATTTTTCACGATCCGGCCTCTTTCGAGTCACTGGCGATTCTTAAAGAGTAGGTCCTTTTCACTCGTGAGAGAACAATAGACTAATGGTTGCCGAGAAGCTCGGCCCTAGCCGTCTATGTACTGTAGTTTTCTCATCCCCCTTCGGGTAGGGGTCGTAGAATATACCCGAGGTAAGGCATGCCTGTCGTAAAAGGCGACTAAAATCCTGAGCTAAAAGCTAATGGTTTAGGAAATTACCTATTCCGTTGCTTGTCAAAATGATGGTTTCAAGCTCGCAAACAAAGGAATGAACGGTAAGTGCATTATCTTATTATAGATACTGCACAAATATAAAGGCTTGGTTTATAACATTGGCGGCCAGTCCCGGGATGTTATGGCATCCTACTGGTAGCTTGACCAGAGGCTATAGTCTGGTGCCACGGGAGATCAGGCTTCCGCCCGTGAGACCCGCATAGGTTTCATCCTGATCACTTGAGGTTGGCCCCCAAGTGGGAGCATCGTGGTGGCTGTGGTTTAAAACCCAAAACCGCGGGGAGAAGTGGAGATATACCTGCATGTCTGAGAGTTAATCTTGCGGCGTTGGGCATTTGCGACTCTCGGACGTGAAAGGTATTGATCCAAGTCTATGTGGAGTTGCAGATAACAACCGGGTGCTACGACCCAAAGAGTAGCAGAGGTTTTAGATGGGCCTCGCTACCCTACCAAGGTAGAGAAATAAGTCCATAAGCTTATTTCTAAACTTGGAACTTGAGATTCCTACTGAAGGCGTCTGGTCCAGCGTCGTCAAATGGACTAAAAGATTTAAATGTCTTCGTGATATAAGCCTAACGGCAGGTGATCACGTAAAACACTTATTTCTGTCTCTGTAGTTTTCTCACATGGACAGTCGAGATTTGAATCTTGCGTAAAAAGAAGGTCAGAGTCGAATGTTTGCACATCCAGGATATTTGGCGCATGCCTTCCGTCAATGAGCACATGGTCGATTTGATTGGCGCTTCAACCGTCCGGAAACAGCAGTATTACGGTCTGTCGTAAAGTCAGTGAGTCGGAAGCCGTTGTGAAGGTTGTATTTTCCGATCTCTTCTTCAAAGATGTTTTCATTACAGATTTTGGCATTTAAGTCTCTGAGCACGTTTTTCAACATCGTACTCCGCACAGGCTCCGTAGGCAACGTCCAAGAGGTCGTAGTAGTCCTCTTTGACAGAGTCTTCAGCCTTGTCGGTATCTTCGTGTGCTGATGTTGTAGAACCTGCCTTGGTTGCGGATCACAGCCAGGCGATCACTTATCGGTTCGATGACATTCGACCTTGTCCGTCTAAATATGTGTATCCTATCCAATGTATTTCCTGGAGTGCAGTAATATCCGCCTTATACTGCGCGAGGATATTTTTCAGTTCTTGAGCGGCCTCAGTAGTGTAGTGTTCTTACATGCCAGGAGCACACTCGCAATTCGTTGTTTTTTTTCAAGCCGTGTTGTTGTTTTTGAATGCCCGTCCAATGATCTTCCATAACTCTGTGTTGTAAGCCCTCCGGAATCGCTGCATGCATTGGTTCATCTTACAGTGATCATTCTAACAGCTATCCAGACGGCGCCAAGAGTAGGCTGCATGTCAACTTGGTCTTTGCATCCACAAAAACCGTTGCTGGCACCGTTTAGAGCGATAAAGACATTTGCCCTGTGAGCATAAACCCTGCTGCCAAAGGTACAACATTTTGATTAAATTGTAATATTGACAGAATGTAGTCCCGATCCTAAATTTAAATTGAATTAATTGCGTAGGAGATTTTGAATCATTTTTAAATAATTAAAAAGTCATCAGCTAACTCAATTTCACTAGTTTGCCCACAGCTGCACTTGGGTAAATTAGTATGATTACGTACTGCTCAATCGCTACCACCATCTCATGTTTCATGGGATCCCCCTAGACACCACCCACTGACCACAAATAACAGCAGCAAGCCAGTCCTAAATTGGCTATTCCTAAGATGTTTGAGCAAATATTTTCATAGGCTACTACAGATTATTGGTTTTTCTCTAATCATGTATTCTTTGCCAATTGTTAGTTACTTCCGCACTAAGAGTGTGTATGGCTGCAGTCCTTCAAACATAGTCTATTGAAAAAAACTGAAGAGCACTCAATCTTTAACTCCAATCATCACTGGCCCCGGTGTTTCCCCGTGAATGCGTCATTCCAAGGCTCAGCCGCTAACGAAACACAAACTGTCATCGTTCTCACTTAACGACCTCAGTAGCACCATCTGCTAACTGTGTACATGGCCAATCCATGAAATCTGTTATGTTAGCACATTAGACTGACGTGTCGCCTGCGAACCATGACATTTCCACCGGAACCCGGTGACGATGGTGAGAGTGTAGACCAACGTGACAGACTAATTGTTCAGCGAATTCACGATTCGATCGGTCTTTCTGCCCAATTAACCAACTCGGTCGGCAATTAACGAGGACCGGCGCGGCGACCAGACGCAGCTCCCGGCAGAGATACGATTTCACGTATCCATCGGATACCGACGTCCGACAGCCAGGGTGTCCCAATCACCGCTCTCAGCCGATGGATCAATGCGAAACCCGATCCTCGCGATCACTTTCCCTCAGTTGAGCGCACTCCCACCCAGAGAGACTGTTCGTTTCAAAATCTTCATTCGCGCACCCGTTCGTGTCACCACATCAATGGCTTGCTGTATCGGCGCGTGAATCGCAATTTTTTTGCTCACCTCCCTCAGCTTCCAGATCCAATTCAAATGAAGTCAGCTCCTCTCTCGGTTACGCGTTGCGTAATCTTTCATAACACAACCGGCGTGGCGCGGCCGGTGCCGCGTGAGTCGCTGGAGCAGTGACATCTCGGACGCTGAGCACATTTCGCGCACAGGGAAGTCATTTGCTCGTCAGACCATTTCAGCAGTCGCAGCCGTTGCTCGTTGATCGACGACAGACTGTGTGTCGCACGCCAGCGGGGTTCGGGAAATTCCGCTTGTCCCAATCTGTCTGAAATGTCAGCTTTGACGTAGAACACTGATTCTCGGAAACTCCTTCGAGTTTAATGAAAGTAAACATGTATTTTTTTGGTGCTTCGCGGAAGCGACGGGGAAACTGGCGTTATCGCTTCCACGAAGCCCCGCTGGAGGTGTCAGGCTACGTAATTAATGGGGGGAAATTTGAATAAGTCGATGATAGAGTCTTGGCAAGCTAATTGACGGGAATTGACTTTTCTCTGCAGTCTGAGCGTAATTGACTGGGTTGTTTGCAATTATGATCGCTATCCCAAAGTAAATGAGTGATCAGAAGCATGTGAATTACCCAAGATTAGTGGTCTTTGATTGACGGTGATGAAGCGACAAATTGAAGATTGTGATCACTAAGGGTAATCAAGGTTACGTGGTTAAGTCTTTGGATTGAAAGAGACATATCCGAGAACTTTTTTTTCAGTCTGTGCCAAGTCTTCTTGGGCGATTGTTTTGTTGTGGCTTTGTACAGTACGTCAATAAATATTGCAACTACCAAGAAAAATTTACTCGATGAAGCAATATTTGATGAACTCAAGCTAAGATCACTGCGATAATGATCCTACTATCTTTCATTAGTAAAAAGCAACAAAATCATAAAAGATCGCGAAATACTACTGTCGACCAAGAACTTGTTTCGATTGGTTTGCCGAAAACGAAACCGATCTGAAACCAAATTAGAACAAACTGAAGTGAAATAAAAAATAAAGTTGAAGAATCCCCGCCGCCAAAGTTACAGAAGGGCTGCAAGTCAAGCACTTAACACTAGCCATCAATGGGCTGAAGAAACTGATGCTTCACTGAGCAATATTTTAGCTCTACAAATTTTACGATAGTCAGATGGGCAGTTCTGCGTCCAAAAATACCGTTTTTTATGTGAAAGTTACCAGATTTATGCCGTTTGCCAGTGTAAGACGTTTGGAGAAAAGCACGATCCACAGAAAAGGAGTTGATTTGAATTGAAGATATTGGTTACTGATCATTCCAATAGAGTCACAAAGCACTACGACTGCGTATTAAGGATCTTGTGACATTCCTATGCAACCGTGAAGCTGAACGAAGAATAACTATTGCTAACCGCTGTTTCTTTGGGCTCAAGAGGCAATTGAGTAGTAGAGCCCTCTCTCGAAAGACCAAGCTCACCTTATATAAGATCCCTATCCTGCTGTATTGCTGAAGCTTGGACTATCTCAAGAGCGAATGAAGACGCACTTGGTGTCTTCGAGAGAAAAGTTCTGCGTTCAATCTTTGGTCCTGTTTGCATTGAAGGTTTCTGGAGAAGAAGATTCAACCACGAATTGTAGGGGCTGTACAGCGACATGAGTTTAGTCAGGCGTCTACGGATTCAACGCCTAAGATGGCTAGACCATGTAGAGCCCATGGACAACACTGCTCCAGCCCGTAGAGTCTTCGACTCCGAACCAGAGGGACAACGCAAAGAGGACGACCACGTAACCGATGGCGCACTCAAGTGGAAAAGGACTCCAGAAGAGTGAAGGTCAAATAATTGACCTGCCTAGACCATCGCGCCGTGAAACTAGGGACAGCCATCTACAGATCGAGATGGATGGAGACGCTTGTTGGTGCAGTCCCATGTAGTCTGAGGCCTTAATCAAATTGCGTCTCTAGGCAATGCCGTCGCTAGATAGCTGTTGGCCACACCAAGCTGGTCGATGTGCGTCCGTCCTTCTACGCACCACCTTAAGCCTTTGTGTCCTTTCTTGCTTGCTCACTGTCGAAGACTCTTATGGCCGGGGACAAGTTGTTCACACGGTCGTACGTATGGTCCTCAAATCAGTGATTCTGTGAGTTGCTTCCTGATCTGATTTCTTGTTTTGTTGACCTAAAAAAGGTGACAGGTGGTGGGATTTATCTTCGTTGTCATTCTTCTTGTGTCTACGCCCAGCGTGTCAACAAAATTCAGTCACCTTTCAAGCAAGAGCATAAAAGAGTGTGCGTAGGTACCAGCTCCTAGCGGTACGAAATTCAAATACCTGCCTGCTCCTGGGACCGAGCATGGCCAGCAAAGCTTTATCCTCGTTAATCACTGCGCAACATTGTCTGGTTGCATTGCTTACCAATCGACGTTCCAAAGAAATTCATCTAAACAAAGCCACCTTGCTGTTTCGGTTTATCTTCTTTCTGTCCATTTACTACCTCCGAGCACACTGTATTCAATTCCAAGGTCAGATCCTGTCAATCTCAGGAAAAGAAAGAAAATAAAATCTCCCCCTCGGTAATTGACAAACTCTCAACTGTTCATCGCGCACAAATGGCACGGCCAATGTTTGAACATCGACACAACAGGTACCCGCAGGAAGTCGGAGACACAAATATTGCCCATTCACCGCCTAGTGTCTACAATATCCCTTCGCAAAGGCATTAATTCACCGTCTGGCTGTCAAAGCCACTACACTCTTCACTATCGACTAAAGTGCATTAATAGCACAATAACTCGAGTGACTGGCGCGCCAAGGAGCGTGGCCTGCCTCTTAATGCACAATTATCTGGTTCCTCTTCCGACAGCGCGCCACAAATCAGCGACAAACACCGAAAACACTTAGCATTTAGCAACCTTATCACTCCGACAAAAGTTCGTTGGCAATTTTCGGTTGGAACGCAAGACGATATGTTCCACAGACCCAGTACCGCGCTCCCACTGTCCACCGTGAGTAAATCAAAAGAACCTGACAAACAGTTGCGGTGCCCCATCCATCTTCCGGCGACGTCGCACCGCGCCGCGCCTTCAGAATGTAGACGCTAAGCCACCTCCTGCCAAGATCACCAACAGATCAACAACAATTTTTATTTACATCTTATTTTAGGAATCCAGTTTTATGTGTTTTTCCAGATTGTGTGCGTACGAGTGTCTCCCGCGCTCCCTCTCCAGCGCCGACGTCATCGATCATTTCCCATCCAGATGTGTGCGATCCGCGCGGACACAGCGCGATCGTCTAAAGCGCTGCACTGGCGAAGCACAGAAAACGAAAAAAAAAAAAAAAAACAGCGAGAAAGAAAACATCAAAACCAATACGAAAACGAAAACGAAAACTTTCAGCGGTCATGAGACCGCAAAAAAGTTAACTTACGTGATCGCAGCACCGACGGACGATCATTCTCAGTTTGACAGCGGTTCCGATCAGACGTCGAAGTACTCCTCGATTCGTGTCTCTCTCTCTTGTTGTATCTGTTTGCCGGTCATTCAGAGATTTTTTGTGTTGTGATATAAATTCTCTGGTTTCTCCTGCGGTTTTTTTTTTGTGAAAAGAAATACAAATCGTTTAAGGACCTCTCATCCGCTCGCGACGTTCGTGCAACATGTCGCGGACACTCATCGTCGGCGTTTGCGTTCTGCAGATCGCGATCTTGGTCCAGTGCAGCGGGTTAGTACAATCTAGATAAATTCTCATTGATTTTCCCCGTTCTCTGAAATATTCTTTGTGCATCTGTGCGCCGAGCCAAGTCTGAGCGTACGTATATGGGCTTGGTTAAGGTTGAGGGCGTTCAGAGGTGACCGGTCCGAAGATAAGTGCCGATGTAGCTTCACTATCTCCGATTGCAAGGTAACCCGATGACCCCACTGGCCGGCGAGATGAAGTAATTGCCAGCGCTTATCGCCGTACACTCGCGGCAGATTCTCTGGGAGCGCGGACAAGGTTCTAGAGATTCTGTGTTAGTGTGTCTAGGGAATTATGTTGCGTGGTTATCTCTTAATGGATTTCTTGAAATTCTGAATTTTTTATTTTTGTTTCTTATGTTGGAACCTGTTTTGATTTATTCTGATCTCTCGCTCGATTCGATAAAGCCCAGTGTGGGGGGTAGGTGGACGGGCGATGTCTGGGGTTGATTGGATTCGACTGGTTTGGTTGGAAGATCTGATCTTGTGTTCTTTGTGAGACCTTGTTTGTCAACTGATGGATCTACGATTGATAGCTTAGTACTTTGGTAGCGTCGATTTCAGAGACAAAGCCTAAGCGAAGTCTTCTGAAAACAAAGGCAATTCAATGAGTTCTTTATGTTTTTACTTGGCAATGATTCGGCTACAGATTATCTGTTGGCCAGAAGAACATGTCCCCACACTTGTCATCAATTTAAGGATTTGATTTTAAAGTGCCTGAATAAATTGGAGGATAGCCTTATTTTAATTTGAAAGACTTGCAGATTCAATAAACTAGTTATGTTAATCTTGTTGTTGTTTATTCCTTTAAACTTGCAATCCATTCATCATTTACGACGTTTGGAATAGTTTTGACAGTCAGTACTTTTAAAATCCAAGCATCAGCCCTTGGCTTGATACCTATTTGCTACTGTCAGAATTGGATGTCTCATACGATATATAGACCTATGCTGCCTGACAAGTTTAGGCAGCTTGGCTCGTTCTTCATCGTCATCACTGTATTGTCGTTACGGTGAACTATGATCAGAACTAATGTTGGTCCGAAACATCCTATATTTGTTGAGCCTTCAGTCTAATTTTTCATCACTATGGTCTAAACCCTCTCACAATTTGTATCCTGTGAAATTCTGACCAAGTAGTTGATGGCTGAAGATAAAAATAATCTTCTTTTTTACTACTGTACTCTTAGTTTTGAAAGTTTTTCGATCGACTTTTCGTGCAAGCAATAGAGCATAAAGTGACACCTGCTAGATGGCGCAGTGGGTTGAGTGCCTTCCCTTGGTAATAGAGGTTCCTCGTTCGAATCCCATTGAAAGCAAAAGTTAATATGCCTTTATCTGCTTTTCAAATCTGGTTCAATCACCATCTGCCGTTGGGATCACCTCGGACGGCACCAGATACCACAACAATGGTCGAATTGTGAATGACCTAAAAGCTATCATCAAAGCTGGGAACTGAAAATTCATCATAAAAATTTGGTTCAAAAATCGTCTACCAAAGCGGTCAATGAATGTGAAGTATGAGTATAACCTACCACATCAAAAATTTGATTGATCATTTTTTTCAAATTATTTCTAAGCAGCAAGGCATAAGAAGGAGTCATGGAAGTGAAAGCAAAGGACTCCTTCAAGGCTTTTCTGATTCGGATTTTTTGTTTTTTTTCACAATAACTAGAAGATCACCGACTTTTTCCAGTTGCGTATGTCAACTCAGCACCAAACGTTACTTGACTCAGGCCTTTAGTTTCTTGCTAAATTTTTCGGATGGACTAATCCTCTTCAAGGTTTGAAGTTTGTAAAACATTTGTAAGAAAAGGGGGATGTACGCAACTCCATGTTAATTTTTTTAACGGCTTTGTCCTTCTTCTTCTTCTTCTTTGATTGGCGCTACAGTCCGGGGTGGACCTGGGCCTCAACCAACATGCCTCTCCAAACAGCACGATCTTTCGCCAGCTGCCTCCAGTAGCGCACACCAAGTTGGTTGAGGTCCTTTTCCACTTGTGTGCGCCGTCTAGTGCGAGGACGTCCTCTGTTGCGCTGTCCCAATGGCTCGGTGTCGAAGACTCTTCTTTGGCCTTCACCCTCTTGAAATTTCATCTGCATCGTAGTACTCTGACCAAGGCGTCGTTGGCAGATGCATTGTTGGTCTATTCTAATTCGTTTTTCTTTGTTCTTTCAAACGTGAAGAACAAAGAAGGTTTGGTCACAAATGCGATGAATTGACTGATATGAAAAGTCGAAGGATGATTCATTCATATCTTGGGGCTTTTGAAATGCACATTAGGGTCTAATTCACAGATACCTGGGTGCACTCGTACAGCTTGTGGCTAGATCCTTTTCCTTTAGCGCCATAAAATTGACATTTTTCATGCACTTATGCCATAGAGCCTGGATGATCTAATGTCTTCTAAAAAGGCAGCATTTTCCCTATTAGAAAGGGTCCTATTACTTACTGCTTGGTGTAATAAAAACTGACAGAAGGCTACTACTCCGAGTTAACACTCGTGAGTAAAGTGCTTTAATTGAAAGTAGGTTCTTCCGCTCAATTTGAAGTTTCTAAGCTAAAATAAATACTAAAATGTATATGTGCACTTGATATTTTATTGAGAACAAGAGTATTTCTACAGTCCCTCAAATCCAGTAGCTGTTTCTCATGTTTTTCTTTATCTCCTCGGGCCTTAATCTCTCTTCTAATTGTTTTATTCGAACTTAGGGGATGTTCAAATTACCACCCAATTGCTTAACTTATTCCTATATAGCTTTCATTGCAGCTTGCTTTCTAAAATGCGCTGATTAAATTTTAACAATCTATAAGGTCCTCAACCTCCATTTTAAACCTTCTTTTTTTAAGGCTTAGAACCTAATACTCCGAACTAATCCTCTTCGGAAACAGAATATCCATCCAGTTACCCCCAATTCACACTGAACTTCTTTAAGTGTTTACTCATTATTTAGCATTATTTACATACAAATGGTGGGAACAGTGAGTATACACTCAAAAGCAAAATATGTGAGTTGAGGGTAAACTTTTATTTTTATTCACACTATCCACTGTCTTTATTTGTAGTCAAATGTAGCTCGTAAAGTTTTCAGAGGCAATGCTTAATTTTTGACTGACGCATATTTGAAACAAATGTAAATTGAATATTTCCTTACGATTCGCATTAGTGATGGTGTCTGCTTGTAGTCAGGCTTCACATGTCCCCTGATTCGAAGTTGATTGCATGTACGCCCTCAGTCTTGCTAATCTGTTGGTTTTTTTTATTGCCTGGGAAGCCTGCGAAGTACCAAAGTTTTATCCTCTTGAATCGCATTAATGGGGAAGGTAGGGCCTTTACGGCTGCTTTGCATCATTGATTCCTGGCAGATTGACATTAAGCTTGAAGGCTCTTGAACAGTGTAATGTTTAGACAGTCTAAAGGAGATAAGGCTTTTGATTGAATTCGCAAACACTTCAGTGTCTGTTAATCCATCCGTCTTGGACCTATCCACTTCAATTTCCGTGGCAGCTCTTTCTGCGATTAAGGGGCTAACGTGTATTTCCAAAAACCCCGAATGTGTACACTGTTTGTGTCCGAAGCTTCACGGCATGGATTAGTGACAACTATCTATCTTTGTACGAATTGTTCAATCGTCTGTACACTCTATGACTTACTGTCCTTTTTGTGGTTATTATTTGCACAAGGATGTAGCCCGATTACATATGGAGAGCAGTGTACAGAGCGGCCTAAGGTGTACATCTAATTGCTTCCATAAAAAAAAACTTTACTTATACCTTCTCAAGCTAAAGTCACTCGCTTTCTTTACTTTGCTTGCAAATTAGTTCGTTCGAAAACGAAAACAGCACGACCTTGGTAACATACTGCGATTCCATGGCACGATACTGACACTGTTCACCATAAGGAAATGCCTTCAAAGCAAGCTGTAATCAAACAATCTACCATCTCGAAGCATTCCCCCCTTTGATTGTGTGCTCCCGAGGAAATGAATTAAAATCCCTTATGCAATGATCGTATAGTTTATGACTCTGTGGAAATATATAAATAAAACCAGCTGACGATGCATTTCATTATGCACTCTCATGAATCGTTAAGCGACTGATAACCCTGATGTCAGGTGCTCCCCCGGAACTCCCTTGAGTTTTTTTTATTAATTTTACCACAATTTCCAGTGAATTATGACATCTACCTTGTTGATAATGCAGTGTCTATATAATTTTACAAGATTTTTCGAAGAAGACAATTTGCTGTTGATACCAATTTATACTGTCTAAAGGGATTAATAACAGTCTAAACAACTTCAGAAAACCGAAATAATGCTCTGCTATTACAACGACTCCTTCGTTCAGTTTCGTTCACTTTACTCACTACAAGTTTAACTATTATTGGTGTGAGTGAACTCCGGATCCGGAGTCTTCGACACCGAGCCATCGGGACAGCGCAACAGAGGATGTCCTCGCACTAGATGGCGCACACAAGTGAAAAAGGACCTCAACCAACTTGGTGTGCGCGACTGGAGGCAGCTGGCGAAAGATCGTGCTGGCTGGAGAGGTATGTTGGTTGAGGCCCAGGTCCACCCCGGACTGTAGCGCCAATCAAAGAAGAAGAAAAACATGATCCGGTGACAAGAATGAGATATTTCATTGCGATTGACATCCGTCAAATTGGCACATAATCAGTGTGGCTAAGACCGCCCTACCTTATACTTAACGAAACTTACCGAATCTTTCGTAAATTCTATTAACGTCGCCCATATGAGGTTGAATGAAAACGAAATTGCTTTTGGATGACCAACTAAAGAAAGTCCTATACTTTCAAGCGACAATGGCTCATATGTCTCTCATGCCATGGCTGTGTTCAATGACTGTGCTCAGTCGCTCACCCCGTCATGAATTTGTTCAGCTGTCTACATGCACTCATCCTCGATTTACCTCCACTCGATGCAATTGTTCTTTTGTGATCCACAACCCAGAAAGAAAACATGTGACACCAAACTGTCTGCAGCTCTGCTTTCAGTTATTGAAGACCTTTTCTCACCGGACTGACCGCATTTATTCCAGATTCCATTGCTTAAAGTTGCAATCATATATTGTTCTTACCGGAGTATTATTTGCTGTGAATTTGAGACGAGTCTGATTATTTAACTGCCCTTTTGACATTTCGAAACGGGTTATTATTTAATTCTTTATACTTGAGTGTGACCATCTGTCACAACAAGTCTCATTAATCCGTCACAATAAAACTTGTGGCTGTGTTATTTTTACGAAATACATTTATTCACCGATTGCGCTCATCGCAGTGCGATCGTAAAACTGACTGAACTCGTTTGATCGAAATGAAATCGTTTTCGTAGACGTAAGGTGTTTACATGCTGCTTATCTGGGTTTACATGTAATTAAGTATAGGTAGCCGAGTTGTGACTTGAACTTCAGATAACCTTTTGTGTGATGATGGAGATCAGGTCAAAATTGAACTTATTCAAGGGAACAGTGGACAAGAAGATAGAAGAATTATAAGCAGCAGCATTGAGTTGAGTCTATTGCTATAATGTATGTAGAAGCGAGGAGGCGGTGATGCTAGCTTCTAGTTCAGCAAATAGACGGCTGTTTCGCTGAAGAATACGTTGATGTCAAATTGGTTTGGGGCTTGATCGGAAGCATTAGTCCCTAAATGTGACATTAATGACAATGACAACAAGCGGTAACTTCAATCAGACATATTGGCTTAACGAAACTCAACGAAAAGTGATCAGAAGCATGGTCAGACTTCAAACTATTTCCAGACGCTTCTTGGAATCGACGCGAGATTCTCCAACTTGAACTGACATCTACGCAGGTGGTGCGCATGAGCATGAATGGCCTAATGCCAAACGGACATAATTGAGTAAGCGAACGCGCAAATCCGCTATATGAGCGTTCATATTTTAGTCCACGAACGATTTGCAACATTTCGTTCAGCAATGCAAATTTCATAAATGGCTGTGCGCATGTGTTTAATACAGTTTTTCCGACTGTTAAATTTTGACAATGGGCTAAGTTTCTCGAGCCTTAAGTGCTCAAAATTTAACGAAACTTGACGAAAGTGAGCAAAGTAGTTATTATGGATCCAGTGCATGTTGTATATTTGTTACACTGCATATGTTGTTGTGTTGACTTGGGTTCAGAGATCAATTTTGATTCCAATTCCTGTTTCCACTAAGTAACCATACGATTGCTTTAATTTGCATAATAATTTCAACGTCTTGGACATCATGGACATCATCACCAATCCAGCCTAAATGTGATCAGGTTATCTTTTCACTTGTCTCGGAATGCACTTAAATTCTCACCGCCCACGCACGCAATTGCAACGAGCAAGAGCTTCGCAAATGTCATCATACCCACAAAATCTGAATGTGAGACTGGGTGTGAAATCTCACATTGTTGTCCACTAGATGTTGTGTCGAAAATTCGCCTCGCTTCGTGTTTTAAGCCCAGCTCATACTCACTTAGATTTAATGACCGTTGATTCGAAAAATAAATGAATTCAATCAAAGGGGAACGCGTCGTCTTTGCTGTGTGGTCTTGCTTAAAATTGTATTTATTCTCCGTTCTTATCAACTTTATGAAGTTGTTTTGGGGAGATGTTTTTTTTTTCCTGGGAAGTGTGGCAAACAAAAATGCCGTACCACATACCTTGTTTACTGATAGTGTAGGGTCACGATCTGTTGTGGCACAGTGGTTTCAAAAGAAAATCACCGATAGTCACATCCGTTTGAGTTCTCAGCACAACAAGTGTTCACCTTGGACATCATGCTTTAATGGGAATGATTTTGAAGAGACTTTATTTTTCAACAAGTCGTGGGGTTTTTTCCGAGCTGGAAATGCAATCGAATGAAGCGAAAAACGTGATGCGATGGTGGCTGAATTCGATTTTTATAAACTACACTATGCTCGAAAGCTCAAGGCCTATGCATCTAAAACAATTCATGAACCTGGATAGTTAAGAAAGGGGAAAGGGATTAGACTGCTAGAGGTGATAACTAGAGTATGTTTGATCACATATAAATGACAAGCATACAATTCAGGTACCTTGCTCAAAAGTCTCGAATTAACACTATCTATCTTGGTGGCCCGTGTCGTTGAAGGTACGTCCGTCGATTCATACGTTGTTGAAACTACGTGTCTAGGTTTGATTACCGGTACAACAAAAATAATTTTCATGGTTCCACCGCCGTGGAGTCACGCACAATGCTCAAAGAGTACAACTGTCTAGAAAAAGCTTCTCAAACTTGGCCGCTCGGAGTCGGTGTAAAACTGTAGGTCTCTACCACTCGTAGGAGAACAATGGCACGCACAACACGAGTGGCTGTGTGTCTACGGGCTGTAGCGCTAACCATATAATTATTATTATAATCAAGATTCAGGCAATATACTTGTGACTTAAATTTGGGTGTCCGCATGGAATACTTGCCACATAATCGTGGTCAACATTTGCGTGAAATTGTCTGCAATGGGGTAATGGTAGGCTTTCATTTGCTGTTGTTGGTAATTTTTTAAGGAAGTAGTGCAGTCCTATCCACGCTTTAGCAACGACTTCTGTACGCATTCTAAAGGTTTAACTCCTACCCGAGATATTCAGAGCCCTGTCCCTGTCTCGGAGGATGACGTACCCATTTATTGGAAGAATTCCTTATTTAGTAGGAGTTATTCTCTGACTGTGTGGTATTCAAGGACTACTCAAGTACAACATAAAAATAAGAATAAACTGTTTTCAACATCTCCCAAGTTCACATGCTGACGCCGACTTTCTTGTTTATTCAACTCAGCTTGTCACAGAGAATCACGAAAAGATAGAGTATTCTCGACGATGGCACCAGCGTCTCATAGTTTTCCCGTCAACTTTCCCGAAACATCAACTGGAAATACCGGTCACCAGCGAACCCATCTGTGCACTCACTGTAACATCAACGATCACAGGCGTTGACGCCGTGCCGTCAATTCAGCCGACACCGCACCGGCGCGGCGTCGGATTGAAGGTTGCTGGTTCCGAGCAGGCCAACAGATGTGTTTGCGTTCCCGCGCGTCACCATGTTGTTTCACGCAATTAAAGGTGTGAATGAGTTGAGAATTTACTTGCTTATTAACCAACAAAATCGAGACATGAAAATAGAATAGTCTTCGAAATTGGAATTCTGAAGTGCCTTTTAATGTCCATTTCGGTAACGTAAAGCCGCTAACAACCTGGCCGAGTAAACAAACGAAAATAAAAATAATTAACTTCATCAGGAAGACACAACAAAAAGCAACCAGTTTACAAACGTGATTCTGAGTGACGTCTTGTTTTGAAAACAAAACAAATTAATCATGCCCAAAAGCGGCACAGAATGTGAGTAATTTCGGGGGTTCTACAAACAATATTGTTTGCACAGTTATCGTGGTGTAATCAAATTTAATGTTGATTGGTTGTGGAATAATCAAAAACAAAAAAGGGGTAATTTGAGACAGACAAAGCAGGAGCAGGCGGCCAAACGAGTTATCCTTCAATTCTAGACAAACGATCTGCAGTTTCTGAGGCTAAAAGGTCTTTTTATAGATCTTCTTTTAAGCTTTGTTTTACAGCAGCCGCAAGTTGACGGACGGTAGTCGTCAACAAGGTCGGTTGGCACTTAGACTTAGCAAGTCAAGTCTAATGGGAAACCTGATTGCAATTAGCTCATCTCTGGGAATAGACTCGGCGTCGCGGTCGGAGTGTCAATTGTGTAGCATCACGTTTGATGGGGGCTAAGGGGCAGAACGTGGCAATAAAGGTTTTCAAATGGAAGGCGCTAGAACTCAGTCATGCCTAGATAATTCTTCAATTTGTCGAGGAATCAATTTGTTGCATGATTGATGACTGTTTGCAAGCTCTGTTTAAACATGAGCGGTTCTAGTGATTCTTAGATCCAAGCGGATAGTGGACTATTTCGATGGACTTGTTGGTTGAGACTATGGTCCAACGCGTACTGTTGCTCTACACATAGAGGACGACGAAGCACCCAAGCCACTAGTTAGCGTCCAGCAGTTCTTGCGCAGGCTAAATGAGACCATGAACCACATTCTCAGCTCGTGCAGCGCTCTTTTATACCGCTAATCATGAAAAAAGTCAACCGAGGACTTGTTTCGGCGACAATTTCCAGGAGCATGATCAGCAGAAAGAACTGCTTGGTTGCAGGAGCAGCAATTGAAAATACACCTCTTTAACTGTCAACCACTAGGCAACGCCACCGTAGAATAGACCACTCTTACAACATAAACGCCACGAGTGGCAGCTTAGTCAATGAATGATGTCTGCGTGCCCCAAAAATTCCCAATCTGTCGTCAATCCCACACACTAGAAGCCATTTAAGTCAAAGTAAGGAGTTGCCTTGAAGCTCTTGCCATTATTGACGCCCCTAGAGGTGATTGGCCTCGAAGGCGGTAGCGGTGGCACCGGTGGCTGCTTAACGCTGATGACTTAAGCCGTATTCAGATCGGTGTCTCCGCGTCCATTGATGCTGCCATAATCTTTTATAACACTGAATAAATTCACATCTCAGGCGGCCTCATTTGCAATGCATATGAGCGAGCATACAACACGGATGAACATGGTCGTAAATTATGAAACCAATTTGAAAACTTTCATTGGATCTGTTTGCCTACGAGGGTGAACTCTTGGGGCTCAGGCCGGGCGAGACATGCTTTAGATTCAAAGTGTTCATGTCACCAATTAGAATTCAATTGAGGATACATCTGTTGTGCTCAATCGGTAGAGCTCGTTGCATAATACCCTGTGTCTGCACCGATGTCGATTGGATGATTATTGATTTAAATGTCAACTTGTGCCAACTGTAAGTCAGCCGTCGAATGGTGGGAAAAGTGTTGGCTTTATATTGTGCAGGCAGTGGATATGCATACACTGAACTTTCAAAGTGAATGTAAGGCCGATGGACGTTCTTTTTGGACATAAGCCCAACGGCACAATGACCGTTCTGGCATTGTACTCTATAGACAATCTCCTGGTAGACATCCCGTCTTTCTTGGGCTAATTTCAAAGCAAATTGCAGGTTTTCTTAAAATATTGTACATTGCCGGTAATCAAGAAATCTATGGACACTAAGAACATGAACCAATTCCGAAAGAAAATAGTGTGATGTTATCCAATGCAAGTACACAGTCAATAATAAGCACACCATACGAAAATGCCCCAGAAGCAAGAAAGTGTCAAGTGTCATACGATCGGTACCGACTGTGATTCATCCTACGTAGAGGGCAGTTGAGCTATTTTTTTTTTGTCCATCCGTTGCACTGATCATACATTATGTAGGCCATATGAATTATATTTTATGAATACGATTTAATAGTTCAGCGGTAAGATGCTTTGTATAAATGGAACGTGTTGTGGAAAATAAAGAAATCAGGAAACCAATCTTTACTCGAATTAATTTCGACAGTAATTTGTAATTCATGCACTTACTCAGCTAAGATGAACGGCCCGCGTTTCGTTCAGTATAGGGGGATAGGCTCCTATTGACGATAGTATAGTGATGGACAATTGCGAATAAAAACAATCGTACAATTCGATTGTTATCGCATTCGCAATTATTCGAATTCCAATTGAGCGGAGTCGATTGTTGATTTTCAATTCTTGTAGGTCCGATACCAATCGTCAACGAATGGGTGTATTCGCCGATTCCTCAAGTGGGAGAGAGTCCTAATCGCTACCCGATTCTAGCAATTGCCCATCGCTTTTTCATTTAGTTTTACTGCTACAATTTAAACTTTACATTTATGAGAATGAGAGTACAATCCTCTCTCTCTCTCTGAAGGGTGAAGAATACAGTCGAACCTCCAAAACCCAAATACCCACGGGAACCAATATATTTTAGAAATTTGGTTTGACTTGTAGAAAATTCGATTTAAGGATGTTCCATTCAAAGTTGCCTTCCTGTTATGATGTTTTCAATGGGGTACCTGAAGGATCTATTACTAGAGCGTTATTATTTTTCACGTTTAGTATTGTTCTATAACTAGTTCCCCGTTGACACTGATGTCAAATTATTACTCATTTCAGGGAATCAGCTTAAAGTTTCTGACAAAAGCAATTTTTTTACGTGGTATATTTTTTTTTGAATTGTGGCCAATTTTTTATAGATAGAAACTTTTTAAATTATGAATAGTGGTTTTCTACATTATTGTACTCCATTTAGAATGCTCGCATTCGAAAAATTGAAATGTACACTGACTGTAATGACACCAAAATCTCATTTTCGTCTAAAGTCGACTTTAGCAGTTATTGCTTGTGGCCAGAGACTTATCAAAGCATTCGTTTTAGTCAAAATCATAAGTCTAGGCTTTGATAGAAAAAATCCAATGCTAGGCATTCTTAGACGCTGAACTGCAAGTTCATTAAACGTATTTTTGAATTACCGATCTTTCATATAATATTTTGACGAATCGGAAAACTAAGAGTTTCGCGATAGCTAACGATAGACAGCGGAATTTGGTATTATGAATGCCGATCGCAGTAGATATTTGACAGCAGTTTTTTAGCGATTTCAAATTTATGATCGCTACAAGAGTTATTTATACCCAGGTACCCGCATTTTGGGGTATAGTATTTTTCGGTTCTCAGCAATGTGTCTTAGAAGTTTTAAAAAAACTATATCGACGCCATAAAGCAACGATCTTGGTTCTTGGAACAATTTTTGATTACTCATCAAAAATGTCAACCAACTTACATTTTCTGGTAACAGACAAGACCGCTTGGGTGCTACAAGATAACCAGCGGTGGAAAAGCAGCGTTCTGATGCAACCAATGTCGCTGGTATGCACAAATATTGTTTGGCCAGCACAGCTAGGGTTGGATATTTTGCTAATTTAACCGGGTACCCGGTAACATGCAGACTTGGGTATTACCCGGGTATAATCAAGAGCCTTGATCGCTACTTGTCTACTTTTTTCTTCTAATTTCAACTTCGAACAAAGATATTTGCTAATAAAAAAGGTATGTCCAGACGAGTATTAATTCATATGAGTATTTGCACAGACCATTTGATTCTCAAGGCACATAAGTGCACGTTTACATTGTACCTTCAAAGCACACATTTAGGCTTACATCTCCCAGTTTGTTTTAATCAGGTTCGATGTCAGATTGTCTGACGCTCTGGTCTTTGGCCAAGGCTAAAAGATGATCGAACCTAGGGCGTGCTACAATTGAGGGATTTCAATGTAAAGTGAAAAAAGCTGTACAACTTCCCTAAATTTTAGACTGTCAGAGCCTGCTAAAGCAACATGATCCCGGCGTAAAATAATTCACCAATCTTTTTTTATTATTCACGACTAGCGATCGCTCTTAGCATTGGCTTTGCTACTAACTCACGACTTACCTGTGCAATGTTGTCGCGCAGTCCCTTCCCATGCAATTGGACACATGGCACCGAAATACTGGCGAGAATAAACCTTTTTTAATTGCTTATCCTCACCTTATCCTGCCTTGCTTTGGCCCTGTGCTCACGTAGCCTTAGTTCCAACCACGAAGATGAAGTCATCATTGTCAATTGATTTGTAAAAAAAATCAAACATAAGTCCAAAATTCACTCAGAGTGTGGGTTTATTTCCACATTTCCCTCCGATTAGTGTCACCTATTGACACATTTTCGTATGCCACAGTATTTAAAACTCTACTCCAAATTTTTCAAACATTGTCCGATTAGCGATCCGAATTTGGCGCAAATCTCTCAGTTCATTTGGTCATGGACGGTGTCGCGTGGTCGATAATGTTCCTTTTACGGACCGCCTAGGCACTTGGGAGTAGTTAGTGGCTGCCGAAAGGGATTTCTTCGCACTGTTTCGTCATCAGGTACATCTTCCCATGATGCAACAGTCTCCGTTGTGGGTTGGATGACACCGAGATTGCACGACGTATCGCGATTACACCCCAGTTACACCACGAGTGTCATTCCCTCCACCCCAGCACTCGGCATTGACAACAGTTCAGTGAATCGCAACTTCTGCTCAGAGTTATTCGCCTCCGCGAAGCCAGCAGCATACCCTACGCGTTATGTCATTGCTTGTCGCCGACGGAATGATAAACGATAACGAAACCGCATAATTGAATTCGCTTTCAGTCGACAACGCGTACTGGTACGTGCCTCAGTGCCTCAGCAGGGGAGCTGCATAAACGGGCACACGCGGGTGTCCCCCAAAACTCGCCGATGTTCAAGTTGAAGGATGACTCACGAGTTCGAGCACGTTCCCCACACGGCTGCTTAGAATTTTGCCGCCGGCCTGCGGGCTGGTATATCTCAGTGATGTTGAATGGGCGAATAATGAATTCGCGTGTAATTTGAATTCTTGCCGGGAGAAGCAATAACTATCTAACCTTGATCTTTGGATTCATTGTTTGCGGTTTTCCACTTGGATGTGTGTTTATTTTTGCCGGTTTTTTCTCCGATGAACACTCAGGTGATCGGGTACTTCGCTTGTTCGGCAGAGATGGTGAGAGTGCCTGGGGAGGAGTCGAGGCTGTTGCGTTGATTGTTGGTGACTCGGTGCCCTGATTTATTTGTTTGTCTGGCCAGCCATGCGTGTCGTTATCGTTCAGGGGTCTTGTACCAAAAAAGCAAACAAACCGGCTATAGTGATGATTTAATTGCTTGTAGTTGGTTTTTTTTGCTTTCTCGTCGATTGTGATATAACGTGGGGATTTTTGTGGAATTATGGACTGCTAAGAAAACTGAGATCTGCGAGATTACGGATCGACTGCTGAGGTGTCTCCGCTGTGAAACGGGGGTAAACTTTCAGCGTATGACTCTTTAACTTTCGTCTGGCGTTGAGTACAAATGAGAAAACTGGTCTACACGGGGAGTTACGAGGCTTGGCTTGGTCTATCGAGGCATCTTAAATCTAGATCTCAAGCCTTGATTTCGAAGCTTCTTGTGGGCAAAGTCCTACCGACAATATTTGTCCCAGCAACACTCGATAGGGAACATCATGAGAAGGAGCCCTTCTAGTGGTCCTGGGGGAATATGATGTGGCAAGAGACTTTGCTTAAAGCGTTGCATACATGCGTCGTGCAGCAAGTGTCTGTCAGAAGATGCTTAGATCGATACAGTCAGACGTCCATCCAAGAGCAAGAGAGTTCAGATCAGGTCCCATGCTTTGTCAAGAACATCTTCTTCTTTGTGTGGCGCTACAGTCCGGGGTGGACCTGGGCCTCAACATCTTTGTCAAGAACACGATTCATTATTTTGTTCATTTTCTACCTGTATGTCGAATTAGGCTGTGATTTTGTAGAAATGAGGAGGTTGAGGATGATCACAACACTCCTTGCAATATTTACTGCAACCTACAAGCTATGACTCAAGATAATAACAGAGCTCCACAAGTAGCTGTGTCGTGAGCATCGCGATGAAGAGGACTTCAAAAATAAGTACAACAATTAATTAGCAGAAATGGCGTTTACGACACCTCTCATATCGTTGTACTGTGATACTCGGCAGCCATTATGATCCAAAGCTTCTGAAAATCTAAGTATTCACTTCTCGATGAATATTTCTTGAACACTGATCTTCGACTAGACTGCTCTCCACCTCAGACCTATGCCAATCGTAGCGCTCGACCACCTAATGCCAACCGTGGCCACTTGTCGTCACTCGAGATAAAAGCCCTCCCAGGCCTTCGAAAAAATCACACGACATGTTGATGACTTTTTAAGCAAGCACCACGTGACTGACCGTAGTTTAGTCAGTCTATCGTATGAATCGCACTTTACGTTTCTTCGTGTGACGTCCACCACGTATTACCCACTCTGGCAAGCAGTTTATGAAATCAAAACAAAAACATTCCCCATCAGCAATTTGTTGACCACTCGATTTAGGGTGAAATTTTAACACTTCGCTGTCGGGAATTAATTCAAGCATGAATAACCTAAATTTAGCAAAAAAATGTCACGCCAGTTGACACATTTCATATTGTAAATTTTGAATGAATGGATCACGTGGGAATGCCCTTTGAAGAGTATAAGGTGGTCGGGGTTTTCGGTAGTAATAGCTTGAATTCTTGACGCATCTTCTTGCATGCTAAACCGGTGACAAATCTCAAAGCGTGTGAATATCAGCTGATGGACACAACTCTATTGCAAGAGATACTTGCCAAAATACTGCATCGGAATATCAAGAAGACTCTCGTATGAAAGAAGAAATTAGATATCGAATAGAAAATCAGGTGATAGATCAAGAGTGGGGCTACTTTTAGGCTCTCCAAGCAGCTGTATATGGAAAAAGGCAAATTTTAGTTTATGATCTTCAATTGGCCAAACACAAGTTTCTTTTTAGAAATGCAATAAAATGGAATATATAATGGCTTTATAAGTAAGAAAAATCAATAACTTTGTGGCGGCCCGTGGCGTTGTGGGTATGTGTAAGAAATACATCGTTGAAGTGGCTGCCTCGGCAGTCTTCGCGGTAGTGCACTCTGTTACCCCAACTTTTCAAGGCTTTGTTAATGGTTTCGGGTTGTAGCTCACAGATTGCTTGGATTACATTGGCCTTGAGAACTTCAACCAGTTGCGGATTGTCCGCATAACATCGGACCCCCACGGTTCCCCAAAAAAAAAGTTCAAAGGGTTAAAATCGGAGCAAAAGAGAGAAGCAGCTCTTAGGCGGCCAGTTGACATCGTCGTAGTTTATAATATGTTTTGGAAATTTCTTGCACACAAGATAAATTGTGGCATGGCTCGTCATCCTGCATGAACCTGAGGTCGTATAGATCCATTTCTTCCATGGCTTACTAAAGGCCGACGTTGACCGATACATTGTTCCCACAAATTAAATTTTCAATATTTCAGAACGTTTTTCAAGCGTAGAGGTAGCGTCTCATAGAGCAAAATGACTTAAGAATTTCTGCAAAGGCTTCGAGCGGGAAGCAGCTGTCACGATAGCAATTACTTCACGAATATGTCTCCTGTTTAGATCTCCGCTTAAAATTTGCCAACAAGAAAAGGAGGATTGTTCGAAAAATCAATGAATTTTGTATTTTGAGCGCATGTCTTGCTTGACTCTCTGTCTCTCTTGTTCTATTGGTTTTCTCAGAATAGCCTTTTGATTCAGTTTTTTACGTTTCCTCAACCAGAATAGTGCAGGACATTCACAAAAAAATATGTATGGTCGGGATGGACGTGTCATTCTCTCTCAGGCATAGTCGACATTCCTTGTCCTGATTGATTTTGTTAAGGCGATATTTCAGGTCACAGTGTAGTAAGAAAGCTTTTTTGAATTCTTGCACTTCCTTGTTGAGCCACACCATTTCCGTCAAGGAATAATCCCTAATCGCGTATGGCGACAATCGTATCTCGCCAGCGTTCCGACGATAGCTTCGCTTCATGCGAGAATGAAAAAGACGACACCGTCTGAAAGATATCGCTTGTGCGGATCACAGAGTGTTAGAGGGCATATGTATATATGGACATATGTAGATTAGTTCCCTGAATGTCAGTTGTCACGTGTGCTGTTTCCACGGCAATACAACTCGTAAATAAGTTCTTAACCTTTGAATTTTATGGATTTGTCATGTTCGCTCTTGGTTTCGGTCACGAAATTCAATTTTTTTCCATTTCCATTGAACTTTATGAGGTTGTCAGCTCTTAATGCATGTCACACTAAATCCATGACGCACCTTGCTCACAACTTGACAATAGTCTAGAGGACAGCTGACTGAAGCCGTGTTGTAGGTGACACTCAAAAAGGCACAGATAAACTACCCGCGAATAATGTAAACAAAATTACGCTTTATGAACATCCGCCATGTTTTTGGTTACGTGAAACGAGATTAGAGGTATACAATTTCAAGAAAGTGAGAGCTGTTTGCCATAAAACTGTTCCAAATTTACAAAAAAGTACAAAACATAATCACCTTCAGACTAATATGAAGCAACGAATCTTGCCTTCCTCAATTTGAATATACACAATAGCAATTCGACCACCCTCATCCCGATTTACGTCACATCTGTCAGTAAGGGCGTAATCTTGTGTATATCACTCTTGCAAACTGGCATATAGGCAATGTTGGTGTATGGTGATTATCACCAATTCTCCAGACTCAACTCCGAGAAAAACTGCGCTTATCAAGTGTTATTTTATGTTCGATAGTAGACCACCTCTAAGTCACGTCAGTCTTCTGTGCTTTTCTTGAAGATGACCCGTACATTTGTCTGCTTTCGGCACATTTCTTCTGTTAGCTGTTCATGCTGACATTCACCTCATTTACGGTTCCCTGCCGACTAACAAAGAACTACTAGAATATCTAGTTTTAATATTTAACTTCACTAGTAGACAAGTACGTCAACACCCGAGGCACGATCCGTTCAGTTCCAAAAGTCCGTTCAACTGCTTGCTTACGTGGACGACAATGACGTGATTGGACGAACACAGCGAGTCGTAAATGAGGCGTTTGCTAGCATTGAAGCGACAGCTACTAAAATGGGTCTAGCTAAAGCAAGAAAAACCAAAGTACATGCTGTCATCACGGAAGGACACATAACATCGACGACTCGGACAGAGCGTCATAAGAGCAGAAACTTTGAGGAAGTCAAGAACTTCATCGACCTAGGCTCTGCAGTAAACCCAGTACCGATATCAAGCGCAGAATTACTCTTGCCAATCGCTGCTTCTTTGGGCTTAAGAGGCAATTGAGTAACGGAGCCATTCCTCGAAACACCAAGCTGACTTTATATAAAACTGATCCCTGTCCAAATGCTCTATGGCGCATGTACGCTATTGAAGCTCTTGGTCGTTTTGAGAAAAAAGTTCTGCTGGTCCTGTTTGCGTTTATAGCGTCTCTAGGAGAAGATCTAATCACGAACTGTACAGCGGCATGCACTTAGTTAACCGTCTTCGGATCCAACACTTAAGATGGCTAGGTCATGTAGAGTGAATGGAAACTACAGCTCCCGCCCGAAGAGTCTTCGATACCGAGCCATTGGGACAGCGGGGGGACGCTCTCGCACGAGATTGTGCAAACAAGAGGAAAAGGACCACGAACAATTTGGCGTTGGCTGCCAGGAGGCATGTTGGTTGAGGCCCAAGAGGGCAAGAAAGAAGATTAGACATGCACAAGCACTTGGCTTGGTGCAGGTGGTCGAGTTAACTTCAAAATGGCACACTTTAGAGTTCTAGAAGCAGCTGTAGTTCTTCGAATAAATAGTAGCTTCCCGAATCTCTCGAGCATAGTTTCTGTAGTATCCTTCCAACTGTACGATTGTTCTCTCATGAGTATCACCCGTGGTATAAATGTACATTCCTCTCACGGTGTGTTCTTGATGGTCCATGACAACTTTGTTTGGCCGCCAATTCGTTTTTGATGACGGATGGATCATTATATTATTTCTGGTTAGCATTTTACAGTCGTAGAGAGTGGTCGATAACAATTTATCACGGAGCAGTTAATAAAACAAAAACGTGTTGGAATGAACACTCCAAAATGACGTGACTATAAGTCATCTGTCGCTTAAGTCAACCGGTCAGGTTTTAAAAAGTAAATTTCAAAATTCGCATGCACTGACTGATAAGTGAGATGATTACAAACTTTGCTGTGCCAATTGGTGGGTGCACAATGTTAGATCATATTTCTTTAATTTCGTGACGGGTATCGGGGAATGTTGGAAAAAAGGGGCACACAACTCTGCCTAGTGCTAATTTTGGCATTTAACGAACGATCCCTGGTTTATTCTTTTCCTATTCGCCCTCCTTCAATATTTAATGTGGCACATGGACAAACTAGACACAACCCTGATTCTTGAGGAAAAACAAAATCAATGTCTGCCGAAATTGTTATATGTGCGCTCAAAGCCGAATCACCACTTCGGTTGGACAAAAGGTACAGTCCGTTTGATAAGATCGTGTACGGCAATATGTGTATACTGCAGATCGATTACATGCCTCTACCATTCTGTGCCTCATCCTATTAACCTGGCAGCGTGAGACCTGTCAGAAGATCAACAGTCGCAACAACTTCTACCTGTCCCGCTCCTGGATTTCATCTGTCAGTGTTTTTGGTAAAATCTTGACATACTCGTTGTGGATACGAGTGTTCTAAAGGCAACATAAGGCTTCTCTGAATAATTTGCATGAGTGTAGAGCAATTTCACATATAGGCATAGGGGGTGAAGGTTGCTCCCCCTACGCCATTATTCCTGGTTTACACATTCTAGTCAATTTTCCAGGCTAAAAGACACCATCACCATAAGTTGCTCCATCTGCATATGACATATATATATTTCAGGACAGCTCGTAAAATCTCCACCTTTCACTCTTTCCAACACAACTAACCTTTCCCATTCCCTTTCTCTTTGCAGCCTCTATTCAGTCGTTGGACCTGGAACATTGAGATCAAAAGCCGCCTACCATGTGACCGTGTCGGTTTTCGACAACCCTTCCCCGTGCAAGATTAAAGTTGGCCTCACTGGTCCCAATCTAGACCTCTCCGATACCGTGGAAGTGCCACCGAAATCATCGAAGATCGTCAAATTCGACGTGAGTGCCCACCATCCACCCATCCCTCCACTTGGAATGTTACACGGTCTTCCTTCTCCTTTTAGGTGCCCAAACTTAAGGACGGTGACTACAATTTGACCGCAACGGGATTGTCGGGTATTGAGTTCCAAAACTCGACAAAACTTAACTTCGCCGGCGACCAGTTGAACATCTACATTCAGACGGACAAGGCAACCTACAAGCCGGGCGACAAGGTCCAATTCCGAGTGCTCATCCTTGACGAGAACACCCGTCCTGCCAAGGTCGAGGGACCCATCACCATCGCCATCAACGTATGTAGCCCCGTCGTCTGCCGTTCTGACTGGCCAGCGATTAATTGAGTCTTTTCAGGACGGAGCCAAGAACCGCATCAAGCAGTGGAGCAAGGTTCAACTCACCAAGGGTGTCTACGCCGGAGAACTTCAGCTGTCTGAGCAACCGGTCCTTGGATCCTGGAACATTGAGGTGACCGCTGACGACACGAACACCAACAAGAACTTCGAAGTCGACAAGTATGTCCTGCCCAAGTTTGAGGTTGAAGTCGACGCTCCCAAGGACGTCGCGCTGGCTGATGAGTCTGTGCGAGTCATTATCCGTGCAAAGTAAGTTACATCGACCACTTGATGGCACTCAACTAAACGTTAAATTGACAGGTACACCTATGGCAAGCCAGTGAAAGGAAAGGCTGTGGTCACTGCCAAGCCCTCATACTACTACTACGGATCCAACGACGAGGTTACCGCCATGAAGACCATCGATATCGACGGTAAGGGCTACGCTGAGTTCAACTTCGCCAAGGACTTGAAGCTATCAGCCTCGCAATATACTCCCCCATTGACGATCCTGGCTGTTGTCGAGGAGGAACTGACTGGAATCAAGCAGAACTCTACCGGAAAGATCAACCTCCATCGTGAGAAGTACCAGATTCAGGGCGTTGACGTTCCCTACGTGTACAATCCCGGCGAGCCTGTCGTCATCACTGTACGTCCCCCGAGGCGTTCTCATGCCTCCCTGTACTCATGCCATTTTTTCTTCTCAACTCGCAGATCGTCGTGAAGAACCTCGATGGATCACCAGTGCAAGACACCAAGAACCCGGTGACTCTGACCGTGTCTCCGCCCGATTATTGGCTAAGCAGACCCATTCCATATTTGGGAGGAGACGCGGGACCTACTACAGTTCCAACGCCAAGCAAAGCAAACATCAGCATCTCACGAAACTTAAATAAGGACGGTATGGCCAAGTTTGAGGTCACTCTGCCCGACGCGGAGCAGGCTTATTACTCGGTCAAGGCCAGCTACTTGGACGTGACCTCATACGTGACGTCGTTGTCGAAGTTCACAAAGTCTAGCGTTGTCGATGACGAGAAGCTGAAGATCACCGTTCAGACGAAGAAGTACGTGAGACGGGCTTCGCCTCGTGAGCTGTCCTTTCTAATCGTGAACTTTACACTTTTGCAGGCCGACTCTTGGAAAGGACATCTCGATTAGGCTATCGAATAAGAGCCCGATTCCGTGCTTTGTGTACACCATCGTTGGACGTGGTGACATCATTGCCAGCGAGATTGTTGAGGTAAGTCATTGAAAATCAAGAAGAGCCAAGGAGCTTAACGTGTAACATCATCTTTCAGGTTCCCGAGAAACGCAACTACCACGTCTTCAAAATAACCCCAACCTTCGCCATGGTCCCACGAGCAACGATCTTCGTTCACTTTGTCCTCGGCAACGATCTTGTGTTCACCGAGGAGAACATCAACTTCGACAATCAATTCGAGAACTCGGTGAGTTCGGGCTCACGTCCCATCCATTGACTCCTCTAATCGCATTCTCACATCCCGCAGATCTCCCTGGACGTGCCAACACAAGCCAAGCCCGGCGAGGATGTCAAGATCAACGTCAAGACCGATCCAGAGTCGTATGTCGGCCTTCTCGGCGTCGATCAGAGTGTCCTCCTCCTGAAGAGTGGCAATGATTTGGACAAGAGCACCATCTTCCAGGACCTGAGTCGCTACGATTCCAGAACTCCATGGACCTACGGCTACGGTCAATACCCCGGCACACAATCCGGCCTGGTCACCATGACCAACGCCAATTTCCCATTCCGACAAGGTGAGTACCGCATGCCTTCACTCCCCCATCCATGGGCAGTCTATTTCACAGCACTTGTTTTTTTGAAAACTCATAAAAAAATCTTTCAAAAAAAAAACCCCGAATAAAATAAGAACTGCCAATTGCACTGCCATTCGGAGTTGTCAATGACGAACCAGTGTTCACGGAGGCACTGGAATACGAATCCATAGAGACGACAGCGTTAGCAGAGTCAGACAATGAAAGTGAAGCAGTCAGCGCTGGTCCGAGCATTCGTAAGGATTTCCCAGAATCATGGCTTTGGGAATCCTACTCCTCCACTGCGATCAGAACAAAAGGGTTCGTTCCCACAAAACAAAAAAAAAAAACAAACAAAAACAAACTTCTTCTCGTGTCCATATCAGCTCGTAGCTAATCCCGGTGTTGAGACAAAACAAAAATAAAACAAAAGATTACCCCGCATGACGGTGATGGATAAAATTATCTCAGCTCTCAATGCCATTTTACCTCTTACTTAACCAATTGTTGCTGTAGATACATGTATTCTTTTTTTAAGAAAACAAAAAGAAAAGCCTTTCCTAACCCTTATCCTTATGCAATTGACTTCTAAACAAAACCAAAGAAAAACGAAAAAGAAATTTCTTCTAGAGATGAATGTTGTCCTGAAGGGCGACGAGGTCGAATACGATGCACTTGATAGCGAATCGCTATTCGACAACGCCGACGAGGAGGGCAGCATCGATAGATTCGAATCGAATGATAGCAAAGCGCCGTCCGCCGGAATTGCGGTTCGTAAGAATTTCATTGAAACCTGGATATGGCTTGACCCCACGAATAGGTTGGTGTCCTGAAAAAAGACAAAATTCTCTTATTGGATGGCTTGACTTGTGGTTTTGTTTAATTAATTATTTTTTTTTTTCATTTAACACATCCTTTCCCCTTCTTTTTTTTCTTGTAAACGAAAAAAGCACACAAACACACACTTTAACCAGTTTTTTTTGTTTCGTTCAGTTTTCAACTAGCAACTTGAAACTTGCCTTTGTAAATATTTAGTAGACTTAAAACCAAACAATAATCAAAACGATGTTTGTGGTGTATCCTCGTCCTCCGCTCCCCCAGCTTGAGCCTTAATCTAATCAAAACCCCCGAAAATTTCCTAGAGTATGTGACTTCGACATTTTTGTACACATCAACCGTGCCAATCTCCACGACGAGCATACCCCGTACGAGTACATCAGGCCCAGCCTCAACCACTACGCGGCCGACTGCGCCGTCGGTGGACCAGCCGGCAATTAGAAAGGACTTTGTTGAATCTTGGATATGGAATGATCTTGAGTTAGTTTCAAATCAACTCGCTGCACTTACTTCATTTCAGTTTCCTTTCCTCTTACCAGTGCTGTCAGTCTGTGGTAAATTGACACCTTTTTTTCGATTTGGCACCAAAAATGTGTAAAAAAAGATGAAAATAAACTATTTGTAAATTTTCCTTATCTGGCAGCACTGGAATTCTTCCCTCTTTACATTTGTGTGCTTAATCATTTATTTTGTTACGCTTCTTTCTGTCTTGGCGTAGTTTTGTGTTTATATTTGTTCTTCTTCTTTCATATTTCTGATTTGTGTTGAAGCGATGCTTATACCGCTATATTCATACTTTTTGGAGAATAGACCACATGGGAATATTGACAGTTCGAAATTCTTGAGAGTTCGTCGAAATTTCATTGAGACCTGGATATGGACGACGATGTCCAATGAAACGAGGTACCGACTGTGGATTTCTTTATTTTGGCTGAGTTTTTTTGAGTTTTTGGTGCCAGCCCTTTTTAGAGTGTCCTTGTAAAGTCCCCGTTGCCCCTGAAGTTTGTTAGAGGTTCCCTATAGTTTAAGTCGCACGGTGAGGTGGAAATTGCACTTGACAATAAAACACTGATGTCCCAGCCATTATAGACGTAAGCTAACTTAAGTCAACACAACCAAAGTACGATGATACAAATAATCACCTCGGTATCGTTCAGTTTCGTTCATTTTGAAAGCTGACTATGTACATAGATGAGATTTGTCTTACCACTTTACTCTGACATAAGTTTGTTCATGTCCATTGTGGCAGGGCCCTTAGTTTTATTTTTGTTGAACCTAGCCGCCTTGTTTGTTGTTAAATACCGCAGATTTTTGGATAAACTAAGCAAGGATTTTCGGTAAATATGCAAAGATTTGTTTACAGTTCGTAGGTGCTGTGAAACAAATTCGCATTTTTTTCGGGATAAGGCGGACGTATAGGAATTTTTAGAAAAAAGATTTCGCTTCGATGAATCAGAGCCGGTTTTGAAGGACACGAAGGATTGTCTTTCTTCCTTGACTTCATGTCGTTTCCGAGTTCTGTTCGAATATGTGGTTTTTCTCTTGTCTATTTTAGGCAGCTGTGCAAATAGGATAGGCCCAAATATTCATCCCAATGTCACCCTAGGATTCGAAAGTATTTCGCAACCACTTTCTGGCTGTTGGTCACAATGGTCATCGGCCGAATATCATTCCATGACTTTGACGACGGTTTTCAGTAAAATAAATAGGTTTGTGCATCAGCGATCCCTTAAAATGTTGCTGAAGATCCATGGTTCACTTAACTTTTATTTCCACGACAGCACTTCTTTCAGGCAGCAGGCAGCTGGCGAAAGATCGTGCTGGCTGGAGAGGCATGTTGGTTGAGGCCCAGGTCCACCCCGGACTGTAGCGCCAATCAAAGAAGAAGAAGCACTTCTTTCAGTTAACAGAAAATGGTCATTTTGCACAGCTGTCAAAAAACCCTCTGAGACACTTACCCCAGTTTGGAAATCAACGTCTCTTCTGCTGTCAAAACCCTTGATATACTTCCCATTGTAGACTCACCAACAGAATCGGCTGCTTGGCCACTTAACTTGGATTTGTCCGTTTTTGACGAATTTTCATTTGACCTGCTTTTCGCTTTGTTCACCGTTTTGTCTTCACGAGACATTATTAGGCTTGACTAATTTTATGGAATTAATTCTCACATGTCGGCTATTTTTCTTTTGAATTAGTTTACAATCTAACCTCTTCCCCAAAAAAATGAGCAGTTATAAAATTGTTCTTAAATTTCGCACGTCTACTTGCTCTCTCTCTTTGAAATTGGCCTTTCTTCAACTGAATAGTCTGTCCTCTGGAAAATAGACTTCATGACACAAAATGATGTATGATATTTTCCTTATAACTTCAGTCCGTTGTGATGTCTGGTTATCTGGAACATTTTATTTTGTTTAGCTTACTCTTCATTCGGTTTCTCAGTCTTGTTTCGTTTTACAAATCATAACTGCGTATTTCGAAAATGTAGAGTATGATATGATGTTGACTGAAGAAGGTCCTTCAGGAGGACGCGGTTCGTCAGTTTCTGCTCCGGCGATTCGAAAGCTCTTCCCAGAATCATGGATTGTACATAATCTAGAAAAGTAAATTTTTCTAGTGAAATTTTGGTGTTCAATGTCACTTAAACTTTGTTTTACTACTTTTCTATGTTCCCATTCTATGTTTATTCAAATTTGGGTCTTCATTGAATTTCTTTATTTGCTTACAAATTGAATTGGATAATGAAGCAAAATTAAAAGCCAATCTAGAAATTCATCAATCATTCCAAAGAAAATTTCGTAAAATTTGTTAAGAGCAAGTGCATGCCTTAGACATGCAATGATCGTTTCGTCCCCAAAATCTAGAAGTCTGATTTGGCAGGCTTCGCCTATTCTATCAGAAGTAGGATAGCTCCATTGTTAAGATCTGATCTGATATTCCCCTTATTTCACCTAACATCTATGTACATCGTGCTTACAGACGAACTAGAACTGACATACTTTATGAATTCCATACTAGTGGGTTGGGGACGTAGTGGCTCTTCAGAAATAAATCCCAGAGTTCGTCGAGTGTTTTGAAGAGATTTGGCTGATGGATGATTTCGATGAGTAAATATTATTATTTTATGAAAATATATGTTCACTGTCATTAATTACTGCATCACTCCTGTCAAATTGGAAAATTCGGTTCAAGTTGAAAAAAAAACTAACATCACGAAGGAAATTTTACAATTCGTTAATAACTAAATTCTCTGCGCTCACCGTTAGTGACTATTAAGGGAATAAACGTTCAATTTTGTTTAGGGCTTTAGGTCTGCTCTTCAATGTCTTCATACTGTTCTACTACTTGCACTAAGTTTGTTTCTCTAACCTGCGACTTGTCATAATTACATTTCCTCGTGTCAGAAGATGTTTATTTCCTCTGATAGCATAAAAAAGAGTGTCTCTTCCTAATCATTATCCATTCTTGACTTGTTCCTCTCCATATATTTGCCGATTTTAGGTTTCGAATACGATGGGGGTATAGTTTTATTCTCAAATCCACGACCCTTAGCCGCTCTGACTCCGATGATTACTCTAAAGGAGTCCGAAGGAAATAAAAACGTCGTCGAGGAGTACGTACGAAAGGACTTTCCTGAAACGTGGATACTCGAAAGCATTGAAAAGTAATTTAAATGGAATTTTTAGATAACTTTTTTCCCTGGTGGAGGTTTTATTTCTGCGATTTTTTTTTTCATATTTTGCATTATCGTTGCGTGCGTGGTTTTGTTTTCGATGAAAGTTTTGAGGTGTGGTGAAAAAATTGTCTAAGGATCTCATACATTCATTTGAAGATGCCATCGTCTGATTTTAGCTCGTCGAAATGACTTAATCTTAAAATACGACTCGTTTGAGATATCAAACCTTGTTCTTTTTGCGATCTAGCTTTTGTATATATACGCTCATTTTTGTTATCAAAAAATTCGACTGACTGTGGTCCAGAAAATGGATTCAAGCAGTTTGACCATTCAATTGTATTCACGTTCATTAATAAAACAGACGTATTTATATGTGTGTACACTATAATCATAATAACTTGTTTACACTTATAACATTACATACAGTGATCATCAAAAGTTAGTTTAAGGCATAAAGTTCTCTCTGCTCACACCAAAAATCATTCCAAAAGTTGCTCCAAAGAAAAGACAATCTTAAATGCAGTTTTCACCAGTAGCAAGTAATGTACTTGAAAAATGGTAGGCGAGTTTTTTTTGACTACTCAGTACTCAGCTCAGTAATGAATCTTTATAAAAAGCTCTTTTACTGACTTTTACTAAATTTTACTTCCAAAAGTTGGTACGTGTGTCCATGGCATTAGATGTCAAAATACTCTAATGTCAAGAATAAGTGTAGTTTGCATTTGAGACATGTTTTCAAGTAATATAAATAATTTGGTGTTATAGATTACAAGTGTGATACATACAATTGTCAAATAATCGATTGATACCAACCTTTAAAATACAAATATTTCCCCTCGTGCCATCTATGAATGAGATTTTTCAACGCGGTCTAGTCAGTAATGACAGTGCAATTTTACTGAGTAGTTCTTACCCAGTAAGTAGTTTCGTTGGTGCTTCATGTATAAAATCTTACTGAACTAGTAGTCAAAGTTAGTCAAGATACTTGATATAGTGAACTAATAAAAACCAGGCCTATTCACTGCAACGGGCTTATTTACTGCAACGAGGGTATAGAATTATAATATTGGATAGGTGTGGGAATTGATCACCTGATCACAGCGGCCTCAAATGGGGATATTGTGATTTTCCCCATACAAAGTTCAGGCAGGAAGCCTGAGTTCATGATGAAACTTTGTGTATTTTTATGTGAATTGGGGGAAATTTTGTAATCTTACCTTTGCAGCGTACATTGTGCTTAATTTTTCATTCCCTGTGGCTGTGTCTACATACATATTTTCCTATTTTAAGTGCATTACGAATTTTTACAAGTTTTTTCTTGGGGTCTCTGTGGATTAAATTTGAACTGAGAACCCAGAGAAATCTATGCTGTAAGCTTATTTTTGACGCACACTTTATGTATCCATTCACATTTGCATTCATTCTCGACTCATTGAAAACCTCTTTATTTCAAACCGATGAACATATTCCATAGAAGAAAGAAACTATTCTTGATCTAAATACTCAACCACCCAAACGTCTGTCCAAACCTCCAAAATGATTCACAAACCTGGACCAGTACAATGCAGGCATTATTTTAAATAAGTCCTCTGACCTTGTGTGACTAATGAAAAACAAAAAATAAACATGTTCATAGGAATCTATTACCCTCGTCTACCTTCACATTTCCGGCGTCACCCGCCCCAAAGAGCTGGTGGAGTAACCTTACAATTAGTGTACGCCCATGACAGCGTAGATAATAGAAGACTGGCCGTTCCAGCGAGGCGTGTTTCTTTAGTTCAACAGTCGTCGCCAGTGAAACCTCCGGAAGTTCGTAAAGTGTTCCCCGAAACTTGGATACACACAAATGCAATAACGTAACTACAAGACAATTTCCCCTGGGTTCTTGTTTTCTGTTTTTCTCTTACTAACGACGTTGCCTGAAGGAAAACCAAAATTCTCTCTCTACATCATTTTTAACAGCTAAATTCTCATATAACATTCATTGATTCCTTTTATAACAGCGATCTATGCGCTTCCTCTTGCCTTTTCTGGAGGATTTGGGGGAGGTATCGTTGGAATGCCAGGACCAGTGGGTATTTTCCCCGAAACGATTCAATTTCATGTTTTGAGCAATGTTCAGCCGTCCGCGCCATTGGAAGTGAAGATTCGAAAAGAGTTTCCAGAGACCTGGATTGTTGATGATTTTCAGAAGTAATTGGACTTTTTTGTTAAAATTAATATTTTTGTGCTATATTGCTCGGAATATTTGTCCTTTTTCTGGTGGTGGTGACTAAATATTTTTTTTTTTCTTAAATGGTGTCCAAATTTGATTACCTATACGTTTGGTTATTTAACTCTTTTTAGTTTTTTGTGTAAAATCAACTTAATTTCGAAAATTTGGTGTTATTCCTTTTGCATGCATTTACGAAAATTTGGGTTTACTTTTCCTTCTTTTTTCTTCAAAATTTGCATTCAAAGTGTCCTATTTCATCATGCTCATGAAATAGACTTGTCCTCCCTTTACTTTGTCAATTGGTGCAATCAGCTCTTTCACCGTGTACACGTAGATACAGCGATTAATTTGAACAGATGAATTGTCAGAACCGTTGGTTGTCTTATGAAAAGAAGTGAACACCCGTTTATTTGATGATGATTTCTATGATTCTCCTTCGATTTTGAACCTTCTCCATTTCAGCACAACGTATATTCTGCATCAATCGTTTAAATTCACCCACCAATAAGAACTGTCAGAAATTCCGCAGTTTTTACATTCATTTCAATGCCTCCCCCTAAAAACTAAGCATTTATATCTATCATTGAAAATTTAGAAATCCTCGAATTCAACGATCGCATTGTGGGAACATCAATAGATTCTATTCCAATACCTGCGAATCCTTCCCATCCTTCAATAGTTACTTTGAAAGGATCCACAAGCAAACCAGGAGTCGGGGAATATGTACGAAATGATTTTCCTGAGACGTGGATTGTTCAAAGCTTTGAGAAGTAAAACATTAGTTTTAAATTTAAATTTAAATTAAATTTTGACTTTTTTCTTTTCCATGGACGAGAAATGATTTCTTTGGCTTTCAAATTTCAAATTCATTGAAAACCAAAGAAATCAAGTCTCGCCTTGCTTACTTTCTTCGTTATTTCTTTCTTGCTTAGGCATTTAATTGCATTAATTTCATTTGAATTTCTTTCCGCAAGAATCTGTCTCTATTTTCCGTTTTGTTGTTTTGAAAGTGAATTTTTAATAAATTACATTCACTTGTTACTCTAGATTGTAACTTGCTATTATACACGAAATGCAACGCAATTCAATTTATTTTCATGGGGTCCCTCTTGCGAACGCTTATTGCAAGGCTCGATTCTGACAAGAGCACATGACATTTTGTTCTTCCTGCGATACACTCAGGGGTGGACCTGGGCCTCAAACAACAAGCCTCTCTAGCCAGCACGATCTTTCTTCAACTGCCTCCAGTTGCGCGCACTAAGTTGGTTGATGTCCTTCTCCACATCGTCGCGCGCCATCTCGATCAAAGACGCTCTCTGTTGCATTGTCCCAATGGCTTGGATTCGAAGAAAAATATTCCTTTTCAAGACATCAAGCATTTGGGGACTTTGTCCATGAACATGATCATTTCCACAAAGCCACAAAATTAAGCGACAAGTACCAAAACATCAATAAAAGTCGAAAAAAATCGTTGGGCAAGTTTCCTTGCAATAAAGCCAAATTGTGTGAATTCATGTCCTCCACATCCGTACATTTTCCAATTAAAAGAATGAAGATTCTGTTAGTTAGTTCCGCCACACTTTACTTCGTTCGAAGAAATGTTAACCGGTGACACCAACAGACAAGTCGCATACCACGGAGCGAACTACCATACCACGGACTCAGATGTCCAACCAAATCTAGTCCCTTTTCTTTTCTCCAATTCAAACGTGTTCAAGCCACTTGCAGAACAGATGTCCAACTGAATCTAGTCCCTTTCCATTTCTTCAGTTTCAATAGATGTGGCCATGAGAGATGCCAAGAGGAATGGCATAGTGACCGGAAATCTCCAAACAGCGTATACCTATCACAAAACTAACTATAAGCGATGCTCACGTCTTACTCACTGAAGATTTGATTTCCAGACATCTTCAAATAATACAGGTCTTTCGGCTATCTAGTTTCAACATTTTTAAAATTCTAATAGGTGAGACAAGGAACACCGCAAATCGCGTTTTCGATCGATGTACATTAAATTTGAATTACCCGCAGAGCCGTAAGCGATCCAATCAGAATCGGCAAAATCTGTAACTTTCCCAGTCAATATCCGAAGAAGTAAGGTGATTATTTACACAAGAAGAAATATGGGTCACAAGACACACTCCTGAGGTACCGCAGTTCCCCATTCATAGCTTGTTGCCTTCTGTCATTTAAATACATCTCGAGTCGTCTTCCAGTAAGCCTACGAGATCCAACTCGGTGTAATTTGTTCAAGAAGCTACCATGATTGACTGTATAGTGTTGGTGTTTTTTACTTTTAATTTGTCACAGAAATTAATTGTTCTCAGACCGCGAGACCATCTCTCTTTGGATAGTAGTTTGTCGAGGTACTTAGATTAAGAAAATCATGTTCATCAAGGATTTATATCCATCTGCATGTCCAGACAAAAAGACAAAGAGTCTGCAGTCCGAAGCAATTACTCTGATTGCCGTCTGGACAGCCTATCGGTTGCTTACGTTGTGGTCTTCAGCCAAGTCTCCTCAGTCTTAAAGAGACTTCAGTCAAGCCTTAATGACAGGATCGTAGTCTGTACCAAGGTTCGAATCTCAGTCTTCAAAGTAGTGTGTATAGCATTTTTGTGGATTTTCTCACTCAATGTCGAACAATTTCTAGAACATGTCACTCTATTTCTTCCATCCACTTCACGTCATCAACAATTTCCACTACAATAAAACCATTAAATACTCATTTATCATCTTCTGCAGATTTCTGTCAAAATTTTGCACCTCCATTGATTTCCATTCCCTACTCATTTAATGCAAAACGTCAAGTCTTCCACCAATTGCATCGTGAATACCAAATATTCAAGATTCAACGTACCCTTACTGACTTACGTCTCTAATACGCGTAGCCCGTGTGTAGGTCACCAGGCAATAATTTCTCAGCAGTCCATTCATGGAAGTAACGAACAAGAACTATTTAATGCATTTCAGCTCGTAGATTCCGACCATTTTACCGAACCCCGTTTTATGCTTCAGGCGTTGGTTCATTTGCGTATGCAAATGCTGCTGAACGGGTTTCTGCTTCATTCGACACCATACAGGATAGAGTTCTCTTCGATCATCCAATACCTGCAAGTCACCAGCCGTCGATGCCGAAACCTCCGATGGTTCGGCAAATATTCCCCGAAACATGGATATACACAAATGCCATAACGTAACTACACAACATTTTAGATACTGAATGCCTTTCCGTTGAGCTCGTGTTTTCTGTTTGTTTGTCATGCCATACTAACGTCGTTGTCGCAAGTGAACAAAATTTCAAAAAACATTCAAAATTATGATTAACTCGTCTCATGTGTCTATTCATTGATTTTTATTTCACGTAACAGAGATTTATGCGCTTCCGGTAGCTGTATCGGGATTTGGCGGAGGTTCAGTTGGAATTGCGGGCCCTGCGGGTCCCGATTCGGTTCTGTTCAGTGTTCAGAGCAATACACCGTCCATGCCAACGGAAGTGAATATACGAAAAGAGTTTCCAGAGACCTGGATTGTTGATGATATTAAGAAGTAACTATTCTCCTTTTGCTGATGATTGTGTATTTTTTTCTGCTGTTGCTTCGAATATTTACGTCTGTGCTCTTTTGTGGTGGCGGTAAGTGTCTGGTTTGTGTGCTCCAAATTGTTTCTGGGTATCAGGAGTCAAAGTGCGGCATTTGTTTGCAGTGCTTTGTGCATTTCTGGGAAGTTTGAAGGGATTATTCGTGTTTTCATGTAGATGCAGGTTTTGTTTCAACGTATTTTGAATCTTGCGTTGTATGAGAACATGTTTTAGTTTATTTAAGAGATTCCATTAAAAGAAGGGAACGGACAGCTGGCTTGTTAAGTATGGCAGCCAACTTATCAAATAAATGACAAACCAGCTACTCCGTCTGTGCTTGAATTCGTAAACCGCCAAGATTATGCAGCAAAGTAGTCGGCACCGGACCGGCTGTGATGTGAAATTGCGTACTGACCGTGGATTCTGAAAAAGCTACTAGGTATTTCAAAATGTATATTCCACGCTTGTCACCATTTTTTAACATCATTTCTCAGACCCAACCGACCTATCAGTGTCCTTAAAATTATTTCACGAACACCCGTGAAAAATGTCGTGAATAACTGTCAAAAACTCTCTCAAATTTGTCGTCTATCAGCTGGGAAGACGACTTATATGAATGATTTCTGCAATTGACCGCACATTTTTGCTGTGTTTTCATCCCTCACATGTATTTCTATGTCTCCTCCTGAACACATCCATTTCGTGCTTTATTTTAGGTCGCTTTCCATTACATTTCCTTCGTAGTGGCAACGTAGGCCGGCGGTGGCCAACTGCGCGTACCCCAGAGTCCGCAGTGTTTTCTAAGGACACTCTGTCCTTCACACCAATTGGAGGAAGTGACACATCTTTAGCTTCTCCGCCAATGATGTTTCCCCAAACAGTTCGAAAACTATTTCCCGAAACTTGGATTTACACGAATTCAAAAGAGTAACTACACTTATCTATATCCAAATGAATTTCTGCTGATCGCCGCTGATTTCCTGCTTGCCTCATATGCATACACATGGATTTCAATTCACCTTTTGAAGGGAAGAGTTTCCAACACAAAATTTAAATGTTCATCAAAACAAACACACGATTTCATAAGTTCTATGCTCATCTGTCATTTATTGATTTTCTGTTACATACAGGGATTTTGGCGATGCCTTTTGCCTTTTCTGGAGGATTTAGCGGAGGTCTCCTCGCAAGACCAGGACTTTTAGGCGCCGTTCCTCAATCGGTTCAGTTCAGTTTAGACACTGTGAGCACTAAAATGCCGTCTCCACCAGTGGCACCAGTCGAAGTGAATATTCGAAAAGAGTTTCCGGAAACATGGATTGTTGATGATTTTCAGAAGTAATTGGCATTTGTTATTAAATTTAGCTTGTATTTTCTTTTTCTTTTGCTTCGAATATCTGCGACTAAGTGGGGTCTAAATTTTCATTTAATTCTTGGTGAAGGGGAGTGTTGATGTGATTCATACGTTATTTAAGTCTTGTCCAATTATATGTATACCCATGCATTGCTTGAATGGAGATGGGAAGTTCTCAGCATTGACTTAATTTTTCTTGCAACGAAAGTTTTTTGGAAAAAAGGGTGAATAAATTTTTCATATTCATTATTACAATTATTTAAAAACTCTGAAGATATAAGAAATCTTTTGAAAGTATTCTGTCGGTATCCAGCGCCATGGACGCCACAGGTCCCAGGACATTCAATGTCTGAGTGAACTACATGTGTATATATATAATACAGTCGAACTGCGATAACTCGAAGCTTGACTGAAGTTTTACTGTATTTATCTTTAAGTTGAAGTGTTGTGAGTTTTCTTTAAAAAATGATTGAGGTTCAAATTACAAACCGGAGTAAAAGAAACGAGACGAAAAACAATTGTCATCGTCACCTGCCTGGTTGCATGGACTAGAGATGTGCCAACCCGTAAATCGAGTTGGAATTGAAGCTAACCACGTTGTAACTCGATTTGACTGACTCGGTTTCACCCAGTTCAATGTAGGTACATTCAAACCAAACTCGGCTCCCAATAGGGTATACTCTCTGTCTAATATTATGCACTCAATTCAATTGGCTTGAGATCAGTATTGCCACAGGTTAAATTATATTGTCCCAGAAGTCTTTAAAAAATGAGTCGTATTGAAAATAAATTTATATAAATATATATATAGTTCCGATACAGGTTTTTTTTAAATATGTGCAACGCCGCCTTATGCCACTTAATATGAGCTAAAGCAGGAGCTATGCAAAGAGCAGGTAGACAACGTGGTGCCACATCACACATGGCCACGTCTACTCGCATCTCATAAAGCAGTCCATACACGACTCAATTCGATTGTAAAATGAGTTGTCAACTGAATTGATACTTGGCCACACACTACATCAACTGAATTGAAACTGAAAACTGCTTCTACTGTCAAACATATTATTATCATTTTTTTGCAATGGTACGATACGGTGGGCAATTTTAACGATTTCACAATGAATTTATACTTCAAATTCTTAAATTTGACAGCTTGTCAATCGACTTGCCCACACACGATTCAATCAAGTTGAAAGACTTGCTAGTCAACTTCACAAAATCAAAATATTTTGATTTATCATCAACCAAACCGCCAACCGTCAAATCCATCAAATGACAAAGCCACACAAGAGTTGATTTGGGAAAAAAACCGACTGAGTTGAAAACTGAGTTGGATCGTTAATGGCGGCTTAAGAAGTAGTAGTCAGTACAACTCTGTATTTTTGTCTTAACCCACCAAAGCGTATTATGTGTTCACATCAAACCGAGTTAAGGCTTGTATCTTGATGTTCAATTTGGAGAAGGCCAAACCGTAACCGAGTTGTATGTTCACACCGTGTCGAATGGTGTGTAGATTTGAGTCAATTCATTCGATTAGTTTTAGTTTCAGCAACTTGGTTTGTCTTAAATTCAACTCGGTTCAACTCGGGTTAACTCGGTTTATCAACTCGAGTTGACCCATCTCTAGCATGGACATTGTAAACCAGCCAAACTTACTTGTCTACGTTAACAGTTGTTCATACGGAGAGCCCAATTTTGAGAAATTGAGCAAAAAAGTGACTTATGGTACTTTTTTTAAATTATTGTCACAATTTTGACTCCAGAAAGGTGAAAAACAAATTTCAATATTGTTCTGAATACGGTAAAACTAATGACATGCAAAATCATTCAAACATCAAATTTCGTCTAAAGTCGACTTTTGAGGTTAAAGCTTGTGGCTACAGCATTATACGCAGAAACAATTGCTAAAATTGCTCTAGATTGGCATGTGATGTAACATAATGCACTATCAAAAACTGCATCATTATATGGTCATCCAGGCGTAAGGCAACTTAAACAAATTGCAGTTTTTCTGTAGCTCTTGATTACATTTGTAAAACTGGTTTTCATCAGTGAAACAAAATTCCATTCAAATGCCTTCCATGTAAGTTCTTGCATTACTCAAATCGATATAGAGCGAGATAATTTTTGATGAGCTATCAGCACATACCGATTAAACTAGTATTTGTGGGACTTCAATCAGTAGAAAGTTAGGGTCTAACTTCTCAGTAGTCACTTAAGCGTACAATTTTATGCCGAACGGAATAGTCTAATAAGCTTTTCAAATACATTGATCTTGGCTCCGAAAATATTGGTTTTCCAATCGTCAAGAGTTTGGCGAGGGTAAACACAATTTTTTTTCACTGCTCCAAGAAAGCTATATGATCGGTGAAAGCAGTTCATTTCACCAAAACTCGAAATAACTAGTCCGAGACATTGTTGGAGAGACGGAACCTTCGCCGTGTGAGAAATGTACCGAGTGAGAAATGTGCCTAATCATTCAAAGATTGATGGTCACTGTCTGCATCTGTACCGATATGTATGTATTAATTCATATGAGTATATGCACACAGGATTTGTTTCTATACGCCTAAAAGTGAACGTTTACATTGTGCCTGCAAAGCCGACATATTTGCTTACAGCTCTCTCTAGCTTATGAGACCTCACATGTTCTTTCTCTAATACTTGTGTCCTTCTTACGTCTATGCAAACACTAATTAGGAATACTACGAAAGTTCACAATAGTGCGATATTCTCAGTCGACTGAGTTACACAATATCAAAAGTGATATCAATCGATAAATTTGTCGAATAACGATACGTTGGTGGCCCGTGGCGTTGTGGGTATGTGCGTCGACCCCCACTTTAACGTCCTAGGTTCGATTCCAGCTCTGAGCGACGAAAACAATTTTCACGGCCCCACCTCTTTCGAGTCACTGACAAGAGTATTTTCTGTCTAGAAAAAGCTCCTCAAACTTGGCCGTTCGGAGTCGGCATTAAACTGTAGGTCCCTTCCACTCATGAGAGAACAATAGCACGGACAACATTAGTGGTTGCTGAGAAGCTAAGCTAGGCCCTGGCCCTCTACGGGCTGTAGCGCCAGCCATATAACGATTCGATCCATAGTCGACACTCGCAGGAAGTACCAGTAAGGGTCCTCTATAAGTGTCTGCACATTTAATGATTCTTAGAAATTATTGTACAATGACATCCCATTGTCAGGCTCGGTTGCGTGTTCTGTACTACGAAGTGAATCCGGCGAACAACAACAAATTCTTGAAATTGAATGCTTGTCATGCGCAAACAAATCTTTTCCACCCAGATTACCTCCAGTGAACGGATAATTTCACAAGCAGTTGTCCTCTTTAACTTATTTCTAACCGCATTTCGCCACTCATCACTCTGAGATTCATCAAACAAAAACACCAATCAAAGTTTCTCAACAACAATATTCTCAAAATTTCCTAGGAGTGCTCTCTGACGCCCCTCTTCGAATGTCGTTCGATTTCATAGATCCATATTTTATGGAATACGCGAACAATATTGCCGACGAATTGTACATAGGATCGTACCGGAAACTAGTACCAATTCGAAAATCCTTTCCAGAATCATGGATTTTCGATGCAGCGAGAGAGTAAATACACAAATTTTTTTGTCTTATTTTGGTCTAATTCTTGGCACGTTAACAAACATTGGGTTTCTAAAACATTTCTAATTCCGTTTCCTGCGTCGTTGAATGGACCTTGAGTCGTAAATCTTAAAAGTCATGGATGTCATTACAATTCAGTGTCGTCGGGTGTTTTTTCACATTTACACATTTACACATCTTTTTGGGCGTCATCTCTAAGGGATGTTTCTTTTGTGAAGGTTGTTTAAGGATGTTTATAAGAAATAAGGTTCTTGTATGGGCCGTTGGTTTCTGAGAATATTTCTATTCTCGAAGAGACTTGCAAACAGTTTATTTATTTTATTGTTTGAAAGTTGAATGTTGGAAGTCTTAAAAACCATTCTTTTGAAATAACAAGTGGATTGGATTGGTCGACTTGTCCTTGGGTATAGGGGTCCCCGAAACAACTTAAGGTCATCGTGTGTGTTGACTATTTCGCTGGTGGCCTAATAACTAAGCTAACGTCTTGGACCAGAAGGCTCGGATTCGAAGCCTCCTCTTAGCTGGAGTGTTGGTGTCCTCGATGCGCTCGATGTGGCCGAGGCATTATAGTCCATGGATGTTTGCCTTCCTGACTGCATCCAAATCCTGATACAGCTTCACGGTTGTGTCTTCTCCTCCATTTACGTTCCTCGCATAAGGGACTATATTCTCATCGGTAAAGTTTAACGCCGTTTTTTTATTTGGGACACCAGTAACACTGAAGGAGGAACGCGCACGTCGGTGTAGATGCCACGAAACCAGTGTCATAAGATTTGAAGTCTCTAAACAGCTTTGCACAATCTCAACGCACAATATTGCTGGTCGTTCGACTTGTTTGAACTACATGCAGTGCAATTTAAACGTCGAGTCGTTGAAGGCAGTGATGCTTACGCGAGGAGCATTTTTTGACGTTTATGAACCACGCTCAATTTACAATAATTAATCGCCACTTGCTGTAGCATAATTTAACAAGAGAGCCCTACACGGACTTAGAAGACGCACACGTTTTTTCGCCCATGACTGCCACATTATCAAGTTAGTCACAAGTGGCTCCGTGAAATACAAATTCTAGTGAATGCCTCATTTCGTACGGCCAGATCTGTTTCTAGTCAAGTTCAAATTAAATTTCTAAGACATCATCCTCTGGGGCGGGTCTTTCTCACTTTCTTACTGCCGAGTAGAGAGTAAAAGAACATGTCATCAAATCTCTACCCTCATTATCATCCTTACGATATCTGGCCTCTAGGAACAGATCAGGTATTAAAGGTTGCCCGGTTTCCTGCTCCTGTTCCCATTCTACAACAACCACGTTACAATTTGGTGCTCTTATGAATGAAGGTTGCAGCAAATGAGAAATTAAAACCCATTCACACCAGACTAATATTTCCAAGTAAGACTACAAGTTAATCACACTTTTCAGCTCGCCGATTCTATTTCATGAGTGGATCCATGTTAGACAATGTCTTGCCACCAATGGCACGTGTTGGTATAATGCCTGTCAGCGGTCGTCTCAAACCAAAACGTAATCGGGGTGTCGTGCCTCGTAAACTCTTCCCCGAAACCTGGATATATTCGATGGCAAAAACGTAACTACACATATTACTCGGCAACTAGCCAGACGGGGTTCCTCATTTTTGGCTTCCAATTCAATTCATGCTCTGCAAATCGTCACTCCTCACTCATGTCTGTGTCTCGAGGGAAGAATTTCAACAAAATTAAAGCATTTTTTTCCCTTGTCCATCAATCATTCAAACGCAACCGCATTGTACTCATGTTGATCGTCCATTTTTGTTGTAACAGCAATTTATCAATATCCTTTGGCCATTGCGGACGGAGGGGATTTCTTGGCAAGACCACTCGCCGCTGCTGCCGTTGGTGGTGCTGCCGGATCAGTTGAGGTTCAACGACAACCATCCGCTCCAGTCGAAGTGAATATTCGCAAAGAGTTTCCAGAATCTTGGATTTATGATGATTTTAAGAAGTAATTAAGAAATGTTTTGAATTGAATTGCTGTGTCTTTTTTATCGCTATTTCTGTGTCTGTGTGGTATTTTGTTTCCCTCAATTTCTGAATGTCGTGGTGGTGGTATATTTTTGTATTTTTTGTTTTGTTTCTTTTTAGGAATAGAGAGCGAATAGTTCTGTGTTGATATATGTGGGACGGTAATTAATTATTTGTGTGACGCGTTCTCTTAAATCTGTTTCATTCCCTTTAATGTACTCTTCTCTCAACACAAATAAACTGCACAAATACCAACCATACTTTGCATACTTTTCACGGGTTTGAGAAATTGTAGAAGTTACGAATTTCTATAGCAGCCAAATACAGTGCTGTTGTGGAGCGATATAGTTAAATCCTTGGCGATAGTCTCGAAGAACCATAATTGTGACATTTAAGAACTAGTCTATAATTGTTTTTTGAGCACCTCTTTGATGATGCACAAACATTTTTTAATAGTCTTATTGTTCATCAATTGATGGTCGTATCCGTATCCGTTTTCTTAGTGGACAGCAGAAATATTATTTTAATGCAACGTATTTTGAAAATAATCACTAGTTTTTTTTATCACAGTATCTCATTAAATCACAATATGTGACTCCTAAGCTCTTGATGCATATTCTCAAACTGTGAGAACTTTTGGGGGGTTTTCGATAAATAACTGAGAGCAAAGAGACAACTTGACTACTGTGGCGTTGTGCTTGAGGCGCAGTTGAAGCCACTCACTCGATCGTGGCATGGACATGACTTTACATGATCATCTTGTGCCTTTTCTTAAAATGACGGCCTTTGTTTGAAATGAGACCAAGTAACATTTCTATTTAGTCATCTCAACCTCTATTTCTGATTACAAAATAATATGAGTGGCGCTACAGGGCCTTGCTTCTCAGCAACCACCCGAGTAGTGCGTGGTATAGATGGGGTCGTGGAAAATTATTTTTTGTCGCTAAGACTAGTGATCGAACCTAGATGTCGAGGTTCAAGAGCACAGTTGTCAATGCCTGTAGCCACAACCAAATCAAGCTACTGGCCACCACCTGTTTCTGATTGCTTCTTCTTAGTCCTCACAAGCGTACCACCCTACTTTGAATAAACGAGGTTGGTGACCTTGTATAAGGTACGTCGACTCCTTCGCTGCTTTCAATACCCAAAATGTGTAGTTTTCAAAACTCACTGCCTACACAAAACAGTCCACCACTCGTGAAACACCAACACCACGTACAACACGAGTGGTTGCCGCAGATGTTACACCCAGCTCCACCTCCGAATGTTTCGCCACCTATATCATTATCTCGAATAAGTTTTTTGCACAATCTTAATAGTTCTCCGAGACGATCTTACACAAGATCACCGATCGTATTAATCGATTTTAAGAAGAAAATTCGACGTAAAAATAACTAAATTACCTTGTCTCTGTTTTAGAATATCCATATGCTGTTCCAGAACTCGCATTTGCAGCACAGCCAAGCATAGAGCCGCCGATGGTCCGTAAGGAATTTCCCGAAACGTGGATCGTTGATGATTTTACAAAGTAACTGGTTCTGTCTATCCTTTGATTTGGTTGAGGGTCCCTTTATTTACTTGCTCTGTAGACTGTGTAAACTCCATCAATCAGTAAAATTTCCAAACTGTACTCTTGTTTCATGTTTCGGTATGTCTCATTGTGAGAGCAGATGGTTCATGGAATCTTCCAGGATCCCGAGAATCCCATCATCTGTCTACACAATGAGCTTCCGACCACCGCCCGAATGTTGTCAAGTTCGCAAGGACTTCCCCGAGTCGTCTATGTTCTATGAACAAATCAATGTAAATAATCAATGCACTCGTTTCTCACTCTGCATTTGTATCTAACTGAAAAGAAAAAATGTGTTGTTCCCGGAAAATTCGACCAAGTGTGGACCAAATCTGAATGGATTCCCTAAACATTATTTCTCCTTGGAGGGTTATTCTTGTTTTTTTGTTGCATGCATTCAATTTCTAATTGTTAATTGGAGTGTTTCAATTTGTTTTCTAAATTTATATTCTTTCATAGCATTTCATTTCTCTCCGTGGCGTACGTTTGGAGCAAATTTCGGTGCGCTGGGTGTTGCACGAGGGGCAGCACTTTCATATGCAACGGCACCCATGCCAGTCATGGCACCCATGGCTCAGTTTTCCCCGCAAAGGTCTTCTATCGCAAGTCCACCAAAAGTTCGCAAAGAATTTCCTGAAACATGGATGTTCACGAAAACTGAAAAGTAATTAAATGTTTATCAAGCTCGCATATAAGAGCGATTCGTTCAGGCATGGGGTTTACCTTGAAAGCTACGATATTGCCTCACTCATTTTTTTTACTAAACAAAAATTAGAGAACATATGTTTTGTCGCGACCTAATTAAGTAATTTTCATCTTTCATATTTGGACACCATGCAGGCCGTAGAAGATTCTTCGTTCAAAAGAAGACAATTCTGAGAGGCCGAATCGGGCCATCAGTTCATAGTGCACCATCATTTGCTGAGACAAATCGTAGAACTGAGACAAAAGAGTCGTCTGATAATGATTCTGTTGAGACGCTTACAACTATTCGAATGATTTTCCCTGAAAACTGGATATTCAGCGATCACGAAAAGTATATCTGTGGTTTATCTCAATGGACTTTATGTTTGTTCATCGCTTTATTTCATCTTTGGGACAAACAAAAAGAAAACATTAAATAACGTTTTTTTTGTCGCGTTCTAATTAAGTAATTTTCATCTTTCATTTTTGGACACTATTCAGCCCGTAAACGATTCTTCTATCGAAATAAGACAATAACGGGCACCCAATTGAGACTCATAAAAACTCGTAAATCATCAATTGCTGTGATGAATCGTAGAACTGAGACAGTTGAGTCGTCTGATAATGATGAGCCTGTTCAAAAATTAACCACCATTCGAATGGTATTCCCTGAAAACTGGATATTCAGCGGATACGAAAAGTAAACAAAAATCACAGATATGATTTACCTCAATGGACTTTGTGTTTGTTAACCGCCTTATTTCATTATTGGGATACACAAGCTTTTTCAAATTACATATTAACTGTTGGAGAATGCATGTCGTTTTGCTTGGACCTTCTGGTGTCATTTGTTCAGAATTTGGAGTAATTTGTTTGGCTATACACTGGACCGAGTTGGGTCTATGCGGATATTTGAGGGATGTCATGCTTACTCGTGGGGAATTTTTTGACTTAAAATTAATAAAAACTTTTTAAATTTAAAACAATTTTGAACTTTACGACAAGACGCATAAAATTTAGAAATTGATTTATTTTAGAATTTTGAGAAGTAATTAAAAGAGACTCAGTATTTCAAGGTCTTCGATGTCAATACAGTATGTCAGAACTAAAATGTTGCAAAGTTAAAAGCACCCATTCACCAAATTTGGACTTTTTGGAACTCAACAGAAATCTGAAGTTATTTTCTGTCAATTTTGATCTCAGTCGTGAGTTCTAGGACAACGATTAGATGTTGAATTTTATGCAGTCAAATCGACTATTTAAAGCTTCATCTTCAACACGGAAAGTCATTTGGATGTGTCTTTCCGATAGTCCCTTCTTTGTTTTCTGTGTGTGTCCTTCTTTGATAGCTCTTAAAAATACGAAATTTAAGCATTATGTAGAAAGACTAGAAGTTTGGCTGAATTTTGAAATTCTATAGTAGACACTTCAGAGGTCATCATAGTCATCCGAGTTCATTATGTTAATCGATGTCAACCTTGGCAAGAGTAATTGATCCTCCCTTCTCCCCAATAACTGTCCCAACGCGAGGTGTCAGCAACTTGTATGGATTACACCATGTTGCAAAGAAGTTGACAATGACCGGCTTGCTGCTCTTCCTAACCTGTCATCGAATTCCTGTTGACTTTGAACTTGAAGATCTCGAACTTTGACACTGTTACACAGATGCTTCTGGTGCTGTACACTTAACTTGGGCTTAGACGACTCAATGGCAAACATTGTTCTCGTTTTTCTAAATTAAACTAAGCCGATTTTGAAAGATGGTGTGTTAATCTAGTGAAAAGTGCAAACGACGGGTCCGCAAATGAATTAGAAGATTTGTTTTCATGTTTTTGAAACAGTGAATCCCTAAAATTGGCCACAAAATTCTAAAAAATTCCAATAGCCGCGTCAAAAAAAAAATAGAAGTTATACTGTATCTGGCTGAAATTGTAGAGTAGTTTCATTTCTACTTTGAATATTTTTATGAAGATTTTTATAATTGGAGTGCTTTTTAATCTGCCCTAGCGAGGTAGCCATTCGGAGTGGTTCAGTGGTCCCTGACTTACTGTCGAAAAAATACTGAATAATCGCAAACAAAAATGTGTGATCCGTAAAATCAATTGGTTGTTGAGGGCACAATTAATATCCCCCGGGTACTTTTTTATAGTCCATAACTCAGTTAAAAATTCCCAAAGTACAGAAAATCGTGCAAATTGACAATTGGCCTAAAAAACTAAGAACAAATACGGATGATTTAAAATAATTTGTATTTTCTTGTCTCACTTGTTAGAAATATTGTGGCATTATCGCAGCCGATTTGATGTAGACGAGACTGACGCAAATATACTATTCGAAAGTCGTGCCCAAAAAGATATCAACCCAGAAACGGTTATTCCCATAAGAAAGAATTTTCCCGAAACTTGGATATTTTCCAGCGCAACTGAGTAAATTTCCTATAAATTCTTTTCCTAATAATTTCAAATCATGCTTATGAAACCATTTTAATTCCAAAAATCCACAAATTTCAATATTTATCGGTCACCAGTGAATAATGTTTAAATAAACCTTTACCTAGCATTTGTTCATATTTTTTTTAAAAAATGAGTCTCTAACCGATTGTATGATATTCTATACGATTCTTATGTAACTAACACAAGTTTTATAGTGCATTGCATTGTCATTGAACCAGCACGAATTTCTAACTAAATTCTGACCCATTTTCCGAAAAAATGTATACGAATGACTTCTATGGACATCCAATTATATTTAGAACTTTCAGGGAGAAATGAAGTGTTTGATCGTGGCGGACGTGTTAAATTTTAGAAATGGTCTACCTCAACTGTAGGTTATCTTTCGCTGCAATGGGTGATTCATTACGATCTTTTTTTTTCATGGTGGAATACCGTGGCCTGAAGCAATAATGAACATAAAAAAATTTGATAAAAAGAAAAATGTACCCTAGTCCACGCCTTCACAGATCCATTCTGAAGCTCCAATTTTACATTTTTGACCACTACTTCCGACGATTTAGAGAGTAGTGTTGTCTTTCAAGTCCTGACTTATCCGGCTGGATGTGATCTATTCGGTGACGTATCATCACGTTACTGTGCCCTGAGATTGAGAATTTGCAGATGGTAAAGGCAATAAAACACTCGGAAAGGCGACGTAGCTTGAACTGCATCAAAAACCGAATAATTCAGAGACGATGTTCTGGTGCGACTCTTTCCATGATAATTTGTCAGTCAATATTGAGCAATATGAACATGACATTTTGAGGTTATGTCGCGTGATCTATGAGAGGTTTATGGGAAAAAAGTCTAAACGAATTACTCGTTAAACACAATTCATTGTACAAAATTAAGCAAAACCGGCGTTCGCATTCAAGAATTTGTTGATGCGATTTGCTAGACTTTCAGTTGTCTTGACAGACTTCAGGTCGTCAAAAAAGTAAGTTCTTCATGGATTGATTTAAGTTTCCTAAATTCCAATAAGATTCCGTGTTTTAATTTTGTTGGCACTGTTGACATCTGGCATCTCTCATATCATGAAGAACGCAACAAGCTCTTAAAAATGACATAAGTGACACAATTGGTTTAATTGCGTTCCCGTACTTTCATGATATTCTGCTACTCTCTGAGAGATTTTTACCCCCACTCCTTAAGACATGACGGTCTTCACAATTTGGTGCAGAAAGTACTGCAACAGACCTATTGTAAGATAAAAAAAATTGTAAAGATAATAAAATTGAAATACCTCTGGAAAATGTCATACATAATTAAAAAAAAATCGTGCCAACATTAATTTGTAATATTTAGTGGCATCTTTTATTGCCTCGATGTGTACTCCGTAAAATCGTAATCAGGATTGAGGGGGATGAGAGGATTTGTCTTCTTTAAATCTTTTTTATTTGAAGACAAGTGGGAGCTATAACCATTCTGCCGTAATTTTTAAGACAATTGAAGACAGGGAAATGGACGTCATATCACTGAACTCATATTCTTTTTAAAGACACATGCTCAGAGATGTCCATCCTTGCCTACAACGATGTATTTACATCCCCTTGGTTCAAGCAGTCACATCTACAATGACGATGCAGACGACGAAATTCAAGCAACACCAGTTTTGTCACACTCACATAAAGTCGCGTACGACATCTTTAATCAATCACGAGGGATGTCATCGTGAAAACAACCCACAACCATCACTTCCGTCGATCATATCCCTTCAGTGGGTATTTCTACCAACCAGTGCCCTGTGAATATGCGAACTTTTTTGACTCTTATGAGTTTGTTAATTTTATGAATTCCAAAATGCTTAAATTCACGTCTCATCGTCATACAGAACTCCAACAGATTATGCAGAGTTTTTCTCTCTCAAGATTGATAACTGTGATGGAGCTACCATATCCTTCAAGAACACAATGCTTTCTCAGTCCATTTAAAGTGGGCTATCAATTCTGACGTCTTTTTTTGCCTAGACTGCTTAGAGACTTTCATAATGGATGAATCAAAGCATTTGATAGGCACTTCTCTACAACAGATAGTTGCTAGCGTGGCTATAGCGTACGATGATAGTCTCATAGTTGCATGTTGACGTCTGTTCTAGTGAGTTTCTTGCATTTTTGCAATGAGGAGAGCGAATGCAGCTGATTCTCGTTATACGACTTTCGTTGTTGCAGTCACAGTCGCACAAAAAGTGAATGCTTCATCTCCCGTTGAAGCTACGGATAGTTGTCGTTATCAACTTTTGTTGTCTTGAATTTAATTCCAAACTACCAAAAGGATTAAGTTTTTAATGCATTCTAAGAAATCATGACCCTGCGGCTTGACTGCACTTTGGTCCCTAAAACTGTTTGCAAATCTCAGCTACGGCAACTGAAGTACCAGCCCAAATCACTTCTAAAATAAATATGTAACTTTTGGTAGGCTTACGACATGATGCTCTAAATGCGCATTCGAGTTAAGTCTGTGGGACTAAAATGGAAATAAAGTTGATCTCGTTGCTATCATTTTTGAATGTAATACACTAGGTGACCTATAAAATATCCTTCAGTGGCCCAACCAAAAATCACCACTCACCGCTTACGACAGATAACAATTTTGTACCTTTCCATTGGTGTTGTTCTTAAATTCAGATAAATACTATAAATTGTTTAAAACCAACTTTTCAGGTTTAGCAGTCCACAAGATTGTGTTGTATGACAATGCTCCCATGTTTATAGCAGCATCCGAAGGCCATGGGCCGTCAGCTGCCCACACGCAGCCTCTTGTCGTACGAAAAGAATTCCCAGAAACATGGATTTGGAATCATAACGTCATGTAAACATCAATCAATCGTTGCTTACCTTTTTCTCCCGCATCAACGCACACGTAGCTTAAATATCAGCTTTTCGCACGTACAGGCGCTGTCGCTAGCTCTCTCTCATCTTGTAGTTTCATTTCCTTTTATTCTCTTGTCAAAAATCCAAAAAGAAGGGCCAAACCAAACGAAATAATCAATCAATTAAATTAATTTCACATTTTAGCTCCCACCGAGTATCCGGAAAATGTGATGCAAGTCGTTAACAGCATTAGTGCTATATTAGAAGATTTATCTGGCTCCATATACGATACAAAAATCTCAACCGAACCCATTACCGTACGTAAAGAGTTTCCCGAAAATTGGATTTTTGACAATTTCAATAAGTAATTACAAACTATTCTATCTCTTTCTGGTTTTGTCTCTTTCTTCTCGACTCCATTGAGATTGGGGGAAAAAAGCCTTCAATTTACTGTGAAAACGTGAAGGAAATTGCTTCTTTTGATACTTTGTTGTGGGAGACAATTCATTGAAATCTTACTTTACTTTGCCTTCCATTTCATAAATTTTCAACATTCAACGTTATGTCCGTAGGATTATTTGGTTTCATTTTCATTCATCTATGAATTGGACGGGAATGTCTTGTTTTTGGGGGTGGTTCTTTGAAAAGAACGACTGTTTTTTTGAACTTGAAATTTTGTCTTGAAGCACTTTTGATGAATGTGTGAATGTCTATTTTTTGTGGAATTGCAGCATGTTTTGTTAATCATTTGCTTGGTCCGAATATATTCTACTCAACTTTATTTTTTAATTTTGGTTTTTTGTTTTCATGTTTTCCTAGCATTCATATGTATATTAATCTTGTAAAATATTAGAAAAATTATTGCGTACAGTCTTTTAAGAATCAAGACCAACATTAGAAGTCGATTGGGAGCTAATCGTCTACTACCAAATGCTTGACCTAAATAGTTTCCTATCTCATTCTGAACCCAATCTGCGGTCCTTGTTGAATCAAGTACAATGAACGCTGGTCTCTTGGTCATTTTGGACGCGATTATCATCTGGTCTTCTCCAGTTTGGCCCGAATAGGCCTGAGTCTGGAAAGTTATTTCGAGCCCTGAAAAATCGATACTTTTGAAGATTCTTTTTCATTTTTCTTACTTATAAATATCGATAATCTTCAATCCGAGCTTACAGTATAAGCTGACTTGAAGTCTAAAGCTCCTTAATTTAGTCTGACTAGCGAGTGTGAGTATAATTTCACTTCAGTACTCTGTTGGAATTCGATTTGGTGTATTAGGTCTATAACTTGATGTTCAATACTTTGAATACATGCTTCTATTACATAAACGTTCAGATTTTGAAAAAAAAAAAAGAACATGAGTTCAGTTACAGACCCAATAAAAGCAACCCATACTGATTGAGTTTCAAAGTTATATGCCTATTTAATCTCTTAACTGAATTATATCTTAGTTCTTAATCCTTGTTAACAAAAAATTCTGTTTCCGCTGATGAAAAGGAAGCCCCTACTACTGAGGAAGCGTGAGCCTATAAACCTTTTCAAACTATTGGCCAATCGACACATAATTGTCGGAATATATTGGTACTAACTTTCCTAGGCAACATTCTAATAGATCGATAAGGGATTGACATTGAAACCTCGAAATATAATGGTGATTTAAAAGAGTAAAATTTAATAAAAAATTAATACTTTTTAATGTAAATAATGTTTCAATGTAGGGAATAAGTGCCAAAATTTTGTAGTAAGCGGTTGTCATGAGTTGAATTGTGATAGTTCTCGCAGAATATTACTTTAAAAATTGTAAACAAACCACAATTTTACACGCAATTGTTGTTGTTCAAATTAATGATATATTATATAATGTGTTGGTGTTTTTTAAACAAATTGACTAAAACTAGCTCAGTAGAGGAAAATGCAATGGGAAATGTACACATTCATACATATATATCTACATATCCAATATCTTCCAATTTAACAGAACACCCACACATTTTTCACTGAGCGATTTTATGTAAAATATCAATTCTAGGAACTTGCCAAGCACTTATTACAAAACTGGCATACTTTTTCCGTGTATTTTTCGAACAATTATATCCCGAATTGATAATTCGTTGTATAATTTCACAAATTCATTTTCCACCAAATTTGAATTTTCACTACAAGTTTGTTCACCCGTATGAGCTGTCAGAATTTTGCCTAAGAACGTAGCTAATAAAAAATGTCACCAGAAGCCGCTGACTATCGAACTAGATTGGCCAATATCGTTCGGAATCGGAGTAAAATTGTACGCAGGTCCCCTCCAATCATCAGAAAGAAAAAAATAACACAAAGAATACGGATGATTGCTACAGATGCGGATTGTAATGACTTACTTCTTATTGTTCTGAATACAATTTACTATCTCTGAACAATAAACATATAAAAAGGAACTGTCATGAATAGAACGCCAAAACATAATGGTGAAAAGTTTTCGGAACTATAATAGTCGAAATCATTTAAATTCTTCAAAACCATTTTCCTAATGTAATGCTTTAAAAGTTTTTAGCTCAGAGAGCTATGTATGTACATAGTCTAAGGCCCCTATTGTGAGTGTAAATAGTCGAAAATCAACTATTGGCGACAGTAGATTGAATGTCGATTGTGATTGATATAAGTGGATTTACTTATCAAATTTTGTTGTTTACAAATTTGCTCTCAAGGCATAAAATCATAAAAAACCCAATACCCGTTTTCTGAATATTACAAATACAACAATTTGTAATATGAAAGTCTTGAATTCTCAAAAAACGTACACTCTTTCAATCAATTACAGCCCATCTACCATTGATCTTAGTAATCGTCTTATGCCTGGTTAAAGAAAGAGGTTTCAATTATGTAATCCTGCGCTCTTACTTTTAATATTGATGTTGCCACATTGCTCGTCGAACGAGAGCCATTGAAACAATATCAATACATACACATTATGTAATCAGTCCCCCGGACTACACTCGTGACAGATATATCATTATCTTCACTTTGAAAGGAGTACCAGCAATTTGACCAGCTTGCCGAGCAAAGATCTTCTTTTTAACAATAAAGGCATGCTCAGCTTCAAATTTCCCGTTTTTTCTTCTTTTGCTCCACAATATTTGACAATCAAGACTGATTTACGGAAGTACTATTTTCACTGTCGAAACAGAGCAAACGGGATAATTAAATCCATCCATTGAGCGATACGTAGGGATAGTGCACTGTAAACAGTACTACTCACATCGTTTCGTTGAATTTGCTAAGATGAGCGGAAGCGAAATCAATCACTTGCACAAGGTTCCAGAAGCTACTATAAACTTTTTGAACTTTGACAGTGCTTCTAACTACTTCTTGTTCGGTTATAATATAGGCTTTAGTTATATTACATTCATGATCCCATTCGCTAATAAAAATTGGTGACAATACACTCGACAAACAAAGCTTCAAGTACACCGATGCAACTGATAAAATCGCACAAAATTGACGTTTGATCGAACTGAATTTTTTACTTGAAACATTCGTTCCGTTTTCTGTTTTGTTGCAGATGACACACAGAATTGGCGTACACAAATTGTGTAGTGCTTACTGAGTGCTTTATTGTGGACTGCAGCATTTTCTCAATCTTTCATACAAATGGCCGATTTATTTTTGATATGCTACTGGAACAACTTCAGTGTCCATCAATTCGTTCGGAAAGCAATCCTGGAGCAGTCGACGATAATAGTGCTTGAAATCTTCTTGCCTTGTGCTCTCCTGTGGACATCTTATTCAGATTTTTAAGGCATAAGTTCAAAAGTCCGGCTTTGAAAATACATCATTTTTTGAATGCTGTCAACAATTCAGTCAAGTACGGTGCAGCAGCAGCATGTTCTTAAAATTGCTCCTAATTGAACAAAACTAACAGTCAACTGCACAAGACTACAAAAACTGGCTGTGACTGTGCAGCCGGCTGAAATCTCAAAAGCACTGCAAGTAAGCAAATATCTCTAACATCTCACGCGCTTTCAAAATTTGGAGAACAAAAGTACACCTCCCACGTCAAATTTTAGATCAAATCCAAGTACAGTCACTACAATGTGGCAGCCGCAGTGACCATCCACAAAATCTGATCCAAAAAAGGCCACCTTTTCCAAATAAAACTGAAAACAATTTGCAAATGCATCTCATTTATAAAACACAAAAATCTATTTTAGAATTATGGATTCGCCGCAAGGTGATGCTGGCCGCTGGCAGTTCCATGGGCGCAGCGACCGGTGACGCGTACATACGCAAGGAATTCCCCGAAACATGGATCTACCAGTCCATTGAGTCATTTGAAAAGTATTTAACACTGTATTCCCTCTCATCTATCTGTGTGACGTTGTGATTTGTAGTACTCCACAGGACTTCACAAAAACCAAACCAAAAACAAAAAACACAAACAAGTGTATATCTAGTAGATGTAGATGTATTCGCTTGCTTAACAACCTCATTGCGGTTTGATTGAATGGCTTTGTGGACAACTAGCTTTAACTCTCTTGTATATAACTGTGTAACTAACCGCTTGGTAACTCACTGCTCCCGAAGAGTAGTGGGGGCCTACTAACACTAATTTTTGGGTCTATCTGCTTGTATCTTTGCTTGTCTGCATGACGCCCTCTTGCGCACCGCACTTGACTCACATTCGATTTGTTTTCTCCCCATTTTGCGACAACAGTGTCGATGGCAATGGAATCAGTCTGGACAAGAAGGTCCCTGACACCATCACCTCGTGGGTGGTGTCCGCATTCTCGCTGAATCCCAAGACTGGCCTCGCCCTGACCGACCAGCCGAGCAAAATGCGAGTCTTCCAGCCGTTCTTCATCTCAACCAATCTGCCGTACTCCGTGAAGAGAGGTAAGCATCTCTGGGCGCATAAGCCTCTGGGCCGGTTATTGATCACTTCCTCCTCGCAGGTGAGGTCATCGCGATCCCCGTGATCATCTTCAACTACTTGGACAAGAATTTGGACGCCGAAGTGACCATGGACAACACCGACAAGGACTACGAGTTCACCGAGGCGACCAACGAGGTAACCGAGAGCGCCAGCGAGGACGTGAAACGCACTAAGACCCTGTCGATCCCGGCGAACAGCGGCAAGAGCGTGTCCTTCATGATCCGCCCCAAGAAGGTTGGCCAGATCCCATTGAAAATCACCGCCATTTCCCCTCTCGCCGGCGATGCTGTCCACCAAAACCTCAAGGTCGAGCCGGAAGGTGTGACCACATTCGTGAACAAGGCTGTCTTCCTCAATCTGTCCAACGGAACGGCCAGACAGGAGAAGATTGAAGTTGAAATTCCAGAGAGTGCCATTCCCGACTCGCAGTACATCGAGCTGTCGGTTGTTGGAAACCTTCTCGGGCCCACCATCAAGAACCTGGACAAGCTGGTGCGTATGCCTTACGGCTGCGGTGAACAGAACATGGTCAACTTCGTGCCCAACATTTTGGTCTTGAGGTACTTAACGGTAAGTTTTCCGAAATGCGATCATATTCACCGCCCTCATGCGCCATTCTCTTTAGGCAATCAAACAACTGCCGGAGAGCGTCGAGACCAAGGCTAAGAAGTTCCTGGAAATCGGCTACCAACGCGAATTGATGTACAAACACGACGATGGCTCGTACAGTGCCTTCGGCAAGTCAGACCCCAGCGGCAGCACTTGGCTGACGGCATACGTGGTGAAGTCCTTCCACGAGGCCATTCCCTTCACAGACATCGACCCCAAGGTGATCGAAGAGGGCCTGCAGTTCTTGGCCAAGCAGCAGAACTTGAATGGAGAGTTCCCCGAAGTCGGCAAGGTCATTGACAGCTCGCACAGCGGCGGTCCCCTTGGCTTGACTGCCTTTGTGCTGTTGGCGTTCTTGGAGAATGTCGAATCGGCCGACAAGTACAAGCAATCCATCGAGTCCGGTCTCAACTACTTGGAGAAGGAGCTTCCGAACTCCGATGACCTGTACTCCCTGGCGGTGGGCATGAATGCACTGCTCTTGGGCAAACGCCCTGCAGCTGCTGAAAAGGTCTTCGCCAAGCTTGAAAGCATGGCCCAGAATGACGGTAAGTGAATGCACAGTCCTCCACGACCAGTCTTTGACCTTATTCTTGCAGGTGACCGCAAGTGGTGGTCAAAGACAGTGGACTCGAAGTACTCGTGGTATGGACCGCGCTCGATCGACGTCGAGGTCACATCATACATCGTGACCGCTCTGATGGAGAAGCAGACACCCGAGGAAGTTCTGCCCATCATCAGGTGGCTGATATCCCAGCGCAACAGCAATGGCGGTTTTGCTTCCACCCAGGATACAGTTGTCGGCCTTGAGGCCCTTATCAAGTTCGCAGAGCTGAGCGGTTCAGGCACTGGACAGATGGACATCGAATTCACCACCAACGACAATACAACCCCCGCCAAGATTTCCGTGGACCCCGAGACAGCCTTGATCCTGCAAACACACGTGGTAAGTGACTACTCAGAGGAGATCCAACTTGGACACCTTCACCCGCTTGTTCTTCCCTAGCTCCCCACGACGACCAAGCAAGTGGATCTCAGCGTCAAGGGCAGTGGTTCCTCGTTAGCTCAGGTCTCGTACCGCTACAACCTCGCCGACAAGGGCCAGAAGCCGCAATTCACCGTGAAGCCCGTCGTCAAGACGTCGCCCAAGGATCTGCTGGTCATGGACGTGTGCACAGAGTTTGTGCCACTCGATGACTCCAAGAAATCCAACATGGCCGTGATGGAGGTCTCACTGCCGTCCGGCTACACAGCCGATGCCGATTCGTTTGCCAACATCGAAGCGGTGGAGAGCGTCAAGGTAAGAAGGCTGCTTGTTTGTCGACAACTTGTGACATTCTCCCCCTTTCAGCGCGTCGAGACAAAGAACTCCGATTCGATGGTGATAATCTATTTCGACGAACTCACGCCCAAGGAACGCTGCATACCGGTGAATGCGATCAAGTCGCACGCAGTGGCGAAGCAAAAGCCTGCACCGGTGGTGGTCTACGATTACTACGACAACAACAAGCGTGCCACCGACTACTACGAGGTGAAGTCGTCGCTCTGCGACATCTGCGAGGGCGATGACTGCGGAGCTGGCTGTGGAAAGAAGAACTAAGGATCGACGATACGCTGTGCCTTAGTTTACGTTTGTGGTTAAGTTTACGCTCTAGCAGATATTTTTCCAAAAAAAAAACGAGGAGTCATTGGCTTCCGCTTCCCCCTTTTTTATACTGTGTATCGGATGCTTGTATTTTTGACAAATTTAAATAAAATCAAATAAATACGGAATAAATGAGATTTTTGTTTCAATTTTGTTCGCCAGACAAATGGTGTCCTTGAAATGATTTTGCGTTGATTTGCGGTAGATTCCAGGGCGCTGCTGCTATTGCTGGTTTGAAATGGATGACTATTGACAGTAACATCGTTGTATTATCACGTGGATCCATTCTACTCAGTTCAGTCAGGCTGTTGCAGTAGTATGGTTATAGTAGGCACCATTTTCGGGAGAACGCTGCAATTACGGAATAGATGTACAATAGTGTCTCCTCCGCGTGATTTCTGCAGCTCCTGGCAAGTCATGAACTACTTACTTACAATAACGAATTCTTACTGGGACCCTTGTACCTACCGAGAAAAAATTGTGCAGGTAACAATGTGATAAGCACTTCAACACTTCCGACCCGAACAGTACCTACTTAAGCTAGTTCGGGGTGAACCAGGGCAACAACCAACAAGCGTATCTAGCCAAATCGATCTTGAGCTTGCTCTCTCCAGTTTCGCATGCATAGTTGGATGGGGCCCTCTTCCATTTGCGTGGGTCTCCCGATTCGCGATCTACCTCTACTGCTTCGAAGACTTTCCGAGCCGAAGCATTGGTTTTCAAGACGGAGCCACCTCAAGCTTTGAATCTTTATTTTTTGGGCAGGTCGATGTCGCTAAACAGCTCGTACAGTTCATGGTTATATTCCCCCCTACACTCACCATCTATGCAGACGAGACCGAAAATCACTCGAAGAACCTTCCTCGCAACCTCGTCCGTCTTTGATAAAATTCATGCCTTTGGCCAATATAGCAGGGCCGGGACGATTAAGGTCTTATAGAGCAATACTGTGGTTGTTTGAGAATGGGCTTTGTTTATCAACTATTTATTATTCCGTGGTGGTTTACAAGACTTAGTGTCGTTGTCTGAATTGATAGCGGTTCCGATGTAGACAAGATTTTCAACTATCCTAAAGTTATATCAGTCTACTCTGACGTCATGTCCGAGAGGCCAGTGCCCTTGCTTTTTTAATTAAAAACGGCACATATTTGGTATAACCACAGATAAGCCCCTGGTACAGCTAAATCCATCCTAGAGGCCTCCATCGCAATACACACCGAAGTGTATCACGCTGCGTTCTTCCGATTATGTCAATATCATCGGCATATGCGAGTAGTTGGATGGACTTTTGAAAAATTGTTCCGCTGCTGTAATTTTTGAACAACTCCTTAAAGAATGCGCCTCACCTTGAATCCTTTTTTTACATAAAAGGTATCTACATCCAATGATACGGATGCGATTCGCATATACCACACGACCAGGTGAACCATGACATGTCACCAACGACGGTAACAACATATACCAACCTGGCTCATTCACTGCAGCGATGCAATCGACATAAGTATAGAAAGCAATGGGATCACCATGTTAGATTATGACTCCACACGGTGTAGAGAAATGGGAGGGAAATCCATAATTCAAAAATAAATTAATTCTTGCCCTCCAATGCCCACTGTTCTGACAAATTGACTATAGACAAGTAATCGGAAAATCGAAAATAATTCAAGAGGATCCTTTCAGCTTTCAACGCCGACCGGCCAGTAAAAATGTTTAGACTCAACTGTCCTCCGTACCTAATTAAATTATGTACTACAGAGTTTCTTACGTGTTATAGGATGCATTGTATCATTGAAAAACATTCGCTATATTATAAAAAAGCTGATTCAACCAGAAGATCAGTGTTCAGCCACGTTTAATATGCGAATGTACGACAATGACAAGCCAATGTGCATCTCTCAAGATTTGACAACATAAGCTTCGCCAGTTTGGGGATCTGGCGCTATAGAACGTTGAGGGGCAGGGCCTAGCTTCACAGCAACCACTCGTGTTGTGCGTGCCATTGTTTCTTCACGAGTGAACGGCCAAGTGTGAGAAGCTTTTTCAAGTGAGAAATATTCTTTGAGCATTATCAGCGAATCGAAAGAGATTGGGCCCTGAACATTTTTTTTTCGTACAGACTAGGGATCCAACCTACGACGTCGAGGTTCAAGTGCGTTGTGGTCGCCGCTGGCCGCCACTCAGGTCTGGTGTTAGTTTTTATTATTTGTCATTAATTCGCTATTTGCGCCGGCTTGTCAATTCGAAATCAACTATACGAATGATAAAATTAGAAGAAGCGTTCATTCCTTTTAGGTTGAAATTCATTGATCACGACGACGGTGACAATTTCTCGGTACCTTCAAAGCCCAGCGCTTTGATTCTCTGAATGACCCGAGTCATTTGATGTGTTTATCTTTCATAGGAACTTCAGCACAAACTATTCACGTAGAAATCCCGTGAATGTAACAAACGTCATTGTGTTTCTACGCTCTTTTGAGACCGACAGAGACATAAACACGAATTCATCGAACGGAGGTAACTATTCTTGAGAAGATTTCATCAGAATACCGAACAGATTTTTTGCCTGAAACTTGACAAGAAAATTATGACTATTTTTTCATACCTGACTTTTGTAAATTTGACCACATCACAACCAGAATAGGGCCATCAGTTCAATAATTAAAAAAACCTGGGAAAACCGAATAATCGAATAAACCGAGAATAATCGAAAGAAAAGGGTACGAAGTCCGAAAAATCTCTCAGAGTGGTCATAGTGAAAAATCTGCTAAAAATTTCAGAAAGGTTACTGTCACTGAACACGAATGAAATAGAAATTTGCATGATTTTCTGCGACACGAAGTCGGAGTATGAACGTCGGAGTTTGTGATTACGTTCGGATTGTGTGATAGCATTTTTTCGTAGTTTGCATCGTTCGTAGAGTTCCTATTTCCTGTTTTTAACAAAATATGTATTTTAAATTAATGAGTTTCCTCAAAGCATGGTTACATGTACTCTCAAGAATAAATAGCTCTGCGTAGTAACATAAAAAAGCCCCTGAAATGGGCATATTTATATGTAGGTCGACTCTTGAACACGCTCTAAAATATATACACGTTTGGAGAAAATCAGGCAAAGCGCTTAAAAAATGTAATCTCCTTCCCGCAGTAAAACGTGGTGGATGTGGGTGCATGACAGTTGGTGGGGTCGGAAATGATCACTTTATCGAATCGACTATCGACAGGTTCTCATATTTGGATATTTTAAAGGGAAATTTAAGAAAGAGCGTTTAAAAATTTAGGTTGGAGAATGAATATTACCTTGAACATGAAACGACTCCAAAAACAGGGCAGAAGTTGTGAGAATGTGGCTGCTTCATAATGTTGCTAAGCATTTGCAGACACCTCCACAGCCTCCAACTTAAGTCCCATATAGCGTCTGTGGGCATTATTGGTACATAACATTCGGAACTACACGATTACGAACAAGCTAATGCTGAAAGACGTTATCAGAGAGCTTTCATTGGGATTTAAAGCTGGGACGCCTATACCCAAGGGCAGGCACTTAACCAACTGCGCCATAAAGCCGTTTTGTGTGAGGATTAGTTGAACTATCATATAATGATGCTGTTTTGGCAATGATCTCTGCGAGCTGGTGCGTGTTTGTGCGTACAGTCAAGATACTTATTGTAGAGAGCAGGTGGGGGTGGGCGCAAAAAATGAAACACTTGTTTGACAGGCGGTGTTATCTTTATTTTGAGAGAGCTAAAATTGCATTCTGCTTGTATTTATAGCAAAGCGAGATACCGGTCGGTTACCTGATCAGATGGTCCGAATATTATTATTTTTGTCAACAGAGGTCGTTGATTGAATGATCAAAAGCTTCAGTTCTGCACAGGGTGCTTTTTTACATTTTGAATTAATATGTTCTTTTTACTTTCGTCTTCTTCGTCTTTGATAGGCGCTACAGTCCGGGGTAGACCTGGGCCTCAACCAACCAATATGCCTCTCCAGCTAGCTCTCTTTTTACTTTCGCGTACACCATAATGTTGTGCCACGATGTGGAACTAAGAATGTTGCGTTGAATTTTAGCACCATGCCCAAAAGGCCTTAAAGAAGTTCTTAAACGTCGTGGAAATCCAACACATTATTAAAAAATGTTTATTCAATAGAAACGCAAAATATTCATTTTTGAAATACTTTTAATTTATGAGCGTAGACCTTTAATTTGTATACTTTCAAAGTTAAAATCAAAAACGTATTTTTTAAATGAAATCTGTGTACAATAAAAAATGGATTTGTTATAAAATAAGTAAATTGAAGTCCCTTATTACTTATAAGCAAGACGAACAAAATTAATAAGAAATAGTTATGTTATTTCATGAGAGGAGACTTATGGCACTTAGAGGTATGCACATGATTATAAGAACACTCACGAGTCATGATCTTATAAATCCCCGAATTATACCTCATTTTCGTGGTGAATACATGGTTTTTGTAAAAGTATGTGTTACACGCCAGATTTGAGAAGTTTTTTCTAGACAGGAAATACTCTTTGAGCATTGTCAGTAACTCGAAAGAGGTGGGGCCGTGAAAATTATTTCTGTCGCTCAAAGCAGGAATCGAACCTACGACATCGAGGTTGGGGTCGACGCACATACCCACAACGCCACGGGCCACCACTCGTGTGAGAACAATAGCACGCACAACACGAGTGGTTGCTGAGAAGCTAGGCCCTGGCCCCCTACGGGCTGTAGCGTCACCCATATTATTATTATTATTATTATTATGTGTTACACGCAACCGTATTCCACTAAACTCTTTCTTTTGTTGTGCCGCCATGTTAACAATGGATGAAGTTTAATATCTCCTTATTCATTTATTTCTGGGCAGTATCAAGTCATCAATTCTAAAGAAAGGAGACCCTCTAAACTGTGCCAATTATAGAGGGATAAGTGTCCAAAATATATCCTATAATATCTTTTCTGCCGTTCTACCTTAACAGCCTGATTGGTCAGGCCGCTTGGTCAGACCAGCGAAATCCACTATTGACCAAATATTCACATCACAGCAGATCTTGGAAAAAGACCCTGGAGTTTCAAGTTGATACCCACAACCTATTCATCGACCGAAGGCACGGGCTATAGAGCGCCTTGTGTAGTTTTAGCATCTCTGCAAAACTCATCTGTCTTTGAAGATTGGAGATGGAGGACGCCCGATGCTCCATCAAAGTCGCTAAAGATTGTACCGAGACCTCCAATGTCAGAAAACGATTTAAACAAGGCGACGCACTGTCATGCGACTTTTCTTAACATCATTGTTCAAAAGATCGTGCAGAACTCAAATGTCAACACCAGAGGCACGTCCTTTTACAAATCTCTGCAACTGCTCGCATATTCCGACGGCATTGACACAACCGGCTGTCAGTGAGGCATTGCATCGAGAAAGAAGCGGCCAAGATGAGGCTTGCTTGTTAATGAAGGTAAGACAAAGTATGTGCTGTCCACGAAAAAGATCCACCAACATCGTCACTATAGACAACTATAACTTTGAAGTAGTGAAAGACTTTGTCTACCTAGACTCCGAAGTTAATACAAGCAATGACACCATCGTGGAGATAAAACGGAGGACCACGTTGGCCAATGGCTGTGTTTTTGGACTTGGAAGCCCACCGAGGAATAAAGCCCTCTCTCGAAGATCCAAGATATCCCTAAATAAGACAGTGATAGTACCAGTGCTGCTGTATGGCGCAGAAGCATGGACACTAACAAAAGTGGACGAGGATATTCTTGGTCCTTGGAATTATGTTCGGTCTCGTGTGTACGGATGTTTTTTGGAGGAGGAGACGGAACGACGGGTTGTTCGAGCTGTACGGGCGACATCGACCTCGTCAAACGAGTTCGAGTTTCTCGTCTCAGATGACTAGGTCACGTCGAGCGAACGGACACTAACGCTCCGGCACGGAAAGGCTTCGATTCCAACCCGGAGGGACAACGCGGTAAATGAAGACCGGGCTTACTCTGGCGCACGCAGTTAGAAGTGGACCTGAATAAGTTGAACATGCGTGGCTGGAAGCAACTAGTACAAGACCGGGCTAGATGGAGAGGCATAAAGACTGAGGCCCAGGTCCACCCCGGACTGCAGCGCCAAGTCTTCAAGAAAGGACACACTAACGCCAGAACTGTTCCGACAAAGTGCCAGATGTGGAGGAACAATTTATTCAGAGATTTCGTTGATTTTTCGATGGTTGGCCTTTGATTTTGTTTTGGAAACTTGTTCCTTAAATCTTCTTACAAAATGTTCTGAGTTACTTAGCGCCCTCTCAGTCCTCTCTCAGTTATGTATATGGTTCAGCTGTCACGAGCTGCGCAGATTTTCTTCAAAATTGACTAGAGTTGCACAGTCGCCTCAAAACACCCGATATTCTTATATTATCTTTGGCATTTATTAAGCAAACAAATAAAATAAATATGAGAATGGTTTCACTCGTGAAACGAGTTCAACTGGACTAAGTAAAAATAAATACATAATAAATCGTGTATCACATTGGCTTGGAGCGATGCCCTCCTCGATCACTTCTAACGGAGTCCGTCAGCTGGTCTCATCTGTCAAGTGCAGCTGGTGGAAGGTAGTTAACCTCTGGCCTGCAAGAGAAGGAGCTGAATGAGGACCCCTTCTGGCCAAGGACCATGTAATACTTACTCTCGTCGTACACATCGTACACCACAACGGAGACCTCCTTGGCGTTAAGCACTCTGAAGGCCCTCAGGGCGGACAGATCAAAGCAGGCGCCCAGCTGACCGATGTCTTCAAAGATCGCGTGAACAGATCCCGCACCGGAGTCCACCTTGAATGACTGTGAAGAAGGTTATTTAGAGCCTTCACGAGAATGATTGAATGCCTACCCTCAGTTTAGGACTGATTCCCTTCGCCTGTGTGCCGATCCATCGTTCTGCTTCGTACTTCTCAAGGTTGGAGTTGAAAGGACTGTCCTCTTGGTCCTCCAGGACTGTGTATCCCGACGGGAGGTTGACTTCGACTGCAGTCCAGTTGCCGGTCTCACGCGCATCGTGGCTTGACACACAGACCTTCAGCAACACGAATGCCTGTGATAACTTTGAGACCGTAACGTTCGTCTGGAAGGTCGATGTGGTCAGGCCTTCTCGACGTCTGTTGTACCTGCTCTTGATGGTGACCACAGCGAGTCCTTGGCCCCTCGTCGCAATGCGTACCTTGCGTGTGGCGCTGTTGAGCTGAAAGGCTTGCAGGACGTGCACGTTGCTTGCGTTCACCTTCAGATCGGCCTCATCGCCTTGATCGCTCTCGAAGTGAATATTCAAGTTCCGCGTGCCGAATTTCAGGTCTCGAGCGATTCCAATCATCGCGTCGAGGGCCATCAGATGAGTTGGGATCTTGTCCGAGTGGCCGGGGGAAAGTAGATCAGTCACAATGGGGATCAGGGTATCGGTTGGGCTCGGCTGCGACTGCAGTATGCTCAGGAAGCTGCCGGAGGTCGTCTCCAGGACGCCTTGCAACGTGGTGGACTTGTCCCACAGCATTCGTCGGCTAGTTCCTGTGGAATATATGTTAAGAGGGGCCGCCTGAGATGCCTGAATGGGAATCTTACGGATTCGGGCAGACTGGTTTGATAGCTGGGTCAAAATTTCCTGGGACTTCTCGTGTCTTCCCAAAACGAGAACGTACTTGGAGAGTGCAGTACTCGTGGGTGACTCGAGATCATCAAGACTGCTGTAGAGAAACGCCAAGCCCCTAGATATTACATTGGCATTGTCCTGGAAGGAGCAGCAACTTGAGCAACATTGGAGAGTCAATAGGCTTGTGATGCTTACCTCGTCTTCCATAAGCGCGAGCAGAGCGAAAGAAGTCAACACAACATCGTCATCCAGTCCGGTTCCACTTCTGAAGGCTCCATTCGGTGCCTGCATGGGTTTCAAGTAAAAATTCTTGGATCGTCGCAGTTTATTGCGGTCTACTTGGATAAAGCTGGTCGCCTGCTGCAAAGCCCAGATCAGGATGGCGTTTTGCAGTGCATCGTCTCTTGACTTCGAGGAGAAACGGAAGGAGCCATCGACGGCCATCTCTCCCCGCAGAGCTTGGTAGCTCATCTCAAGGAACACAAGGGCCTTCCTCTCAAGGCTGGGGTTCGTCAGGTTGAAGGCCTAAAGCGGAGAATTGTCAAGACGTCACTTAAGTCAAGTGAGGAGGTCATACCTTCAGATATTTCAGGACCAGAAGATTGGAGATGAAGTGCACCGTTGTCTCCTTGCTGTTTCCATAAGGCACTTGGGCCAGATTCGAGAGACTCTCCACGAGCGGCCCAAAGGTGTCGCCCACCACCGACAGCTCGATTTGCTCCGATCCCTGAACGGCGTTCTTTGGAATATTCACCAGCAGCTCATCCGCCTGCTCACTCTGGTGAGGGAAGTGCACGAGGTAAGTCATCGAGACGAGATGTGGTACTCCCTCGGACACCACGGTAAGGGTCTTTTGAAGCGCATCACTTCCGACCGACGAAATGGCTCTCACAGTCACGTTGACGCGTCCAGTCCTTAGAGCCTTGATGGGGAACGTTAATCTCGCCTTGCCGTCGGCAGGAATAGAAATGGAACAGATCTGGCTAGACGAGGACAATGCATCCTTGTCAAAATTCTCGAGGGCGACCAGATCTTCGCTCTGGCTCTCAATGATCACCTCTGTCAGGGCATCCTCGTTGTTGTAGTTGAACACGTAGATTGGGACTTCAAGGATTTCTCCTGTTGAAGAATTTGAGTGAGGGTCGGTGCTGGAAGGTGAGGCGGGGAGCTTACCTTCTCTGACCAATGTTGGCAGTTCGATCGAGACGAAGAACGATTGGAAGACCTTCAGCGTAGCGGCACTCTTGGTGAGGCTTAGTCCAGTGCGGGGGTTAAGTGAGAACCCTGTAATCGCCCACGATGTTATTGCGCCTGGGGTGGTTGGATGAAGCTGCAAGCCTCCTTTGGGGGTCCTGCAAGTAGACTTTGGTTAGAAGGACTGAATGAACGTCTATGAGGAGAACAGCAGACCTCTCAAAGTCGTCAAAGAGCCACCCGTTACTGAACACTCGTCGAGCTCTTGATCGCTCATGAATTGTTCGCTCTAACATCGCTCCAAATTCTATTTCATTGTCTCCTGCAAGAAGAAAAGGCGTTGAATGGGGAAACAGTGTGATTTTCAGGCACTCACTGTGTTTGCTCGATTTGAAACAGTTTGAGAGTGTAATGAGTCCCGCCTCGGAGCCAGGGTCGACATCTTCGTTCAAGTTGTTCGCATCATATTCTGTGAGTCTACTAAAGACGCGGTCTTTCGTGAGATCTTCTTCCAGGTTGCCCAGGAGCCTCTGGTCGATGGCTATCAGGCCGACATAAGAGCCCTCATCGGTGGTGACGTTCACAGATACTGACGCGCCTGGACGCGATTCTCCTTCGACATCGATTTCAATCTAGAGAGAGGTGAATGTGAGCGATGTAGGCGAAGAGGACGATTGTTAGGTGACTCACCGAGTTTTGGAAGGTCCTGCCGATGTAAATGTCCCGCAGAGCGGACTCCAATTTGCCTCCCCTGAGCCGGTGAACGTATAAACTGATCTTCGGGACCATGGCATAGGTCGCCTTTATGCGAAGCTTGTGTGTTATTGCCGCCGCTGGTACCTAGAGTGAGTGGGAGGTGGCGGATCAGTACGCTAGAAAGCAGCAAGGAAGGTCGACTTACATTTACGCGCTCCGCTCGAATGATATTCCCGCGAGACACGATCTCGTAGACAAAGTGATCGATTGGATGGTGGCTTGTCAGATGGACGACGATATCCTCACCAACCTCAGGTCTGAAAGAGGAAAGATGTGAATGGGTCAGTGGAGAGTCCTTGAAGTGGCAACGGTATGCGCAACAATGTCACTCTTGCGACCTAGCCTTTTACGACCAGTTTTACCTGCGCGTGAGGACTTTCAAACTAAAGGCACTTTTGGCCTTCGCCTCGTCATCCACCTCCGGGGAAGTGTCTCCCATTCTTATCCAGTCCGGTAGGGGGCGTTCAACTCCATTTTGATTGACCTCGTTCTCCATTTGTCTGTCTGCTTCGAATGTGGTACTTGGCAGGACATACGTGGACACCCGAAAGGACTTCTCTTCCGTTTGAGAGCTATTGGACTGCACTCTGATTTTCCAAACTCCCAGGGGAGTGCGGTCCGCCAGCTGCAGCTCTCCCGTGAACACGCCTTGCGTAAGCTTTATGTTTTCCGTTTTCTGCACCAAATTGCGGTCATCGTCCTGGAAAACGAGACACAAACCCCAAATCAACTCAAAGAACTCTCGAAAACGGCGCGCAACTCACGTAGATGAGGACATCGAGGACGTCGTCGGTGACCGCTGGGCGGGTCAGTTCGTCGATGCAGATCACTCGGAACCGCACCAAATCTCCGGGCCTGTACCTGGGCTTGTCGGTCTGGATGTAGATCTGATAGTTGTGGTCCTTAGTGAAGACAATGGCGGACTTCTTCGCGAGGATGCCCTTATTCCCCGCCACGGTCAGCGTGGCGTAGCCAAACTGAAGTTTCGGCACTGGGAAGCTGACCAGCTCCGTGGTTCCCGGCTGCACTTTCACCATTTTCTGCAAATTTAGCCTGTTCTTGTCCGTGAGAGATATGTTAAACCACGCCGGCTGATGGAGGTCACCCAGCGAAACGGACACGTGATACGGCGTGCTGGTGCGCATAGATCCTGGCGCCACCACCGTGTAGTAACTGCAACACAACAGAGTTAAAACAAATCCCTTCGTCACCAGTGTGCACACCTACCCTCGACGATGCTCAATCGACCGATCGACCATGAGTGCCAGTAGACAGAGTAAAAAACTCGCTTTGTGCAGCATTTTCGATGAAAGAAGAAAGTCTCTAGTCTCCAACTCCAACTTGTACGACGATGCGTTACTGAGTGCCCGACTTGGGGGCGAGCTGGTCTTAGATATACCCCCGATAAGTCGCAGCGAAGACAAGATCTCAGACCGAGTCGGTGACTGGTGAGGGCGCTCAGGCTAAAATTGCTCAGAATAACCGAGTTCTGACTCAGGACGGGGAATGTCTCACACCTTCAGTTCTGAGAGACTCAGCTTATTCTGAATCGCTTTGCGTGCTTTTCGGCTGAGAATGGACTGAATTTGAATATTCATGTTCAACATTGAATGCGTTTTCAATTAATCAGCGTCGCTGGCCTGATACGCTCTCGGGCAGCATAACTGGCCGGCTGGCCTGGATCCTTTTTCTAAAGGTGGCCAGAAGGGAAGGAAGGGACTGGGTGGCGTGCCTACTTCACGCCTAATCCACCGTGGACACCGGTAAACGAAAGGCAATTGAAATGTTTCCTCGTTTACACGCACTTGCATACAAATGGCATGATTGGTGTCGGCATATGACTCACGTGGGAAATTCTACGTGTGTCAGATGAAGTTGGGCAGAGATGCGTACGTGATGTTTGGGTGTTTGCAATAGTTTGTGTTAGTCGCTTGGTCTTCCGAATTGCATGCGTTAAAACTGATTTACCTCGGCGGATAGACACAAGTGGGTCTTGACGGCTGCGTACAGTGTGCAATATCACGAATCTAGCGGAGCTTTATTCGCGGTGGACTTGATTTATTTTGTGTCTATTACTTGCTTGTTAAATTAACAGCCAGATGGCGCAGTGGTTAAGTGTCTGCCCTTGGCTAGTTTGGTCCCGATTCGAATCCCAGTGAAAGCAAAGCTTATACGCTTTTATGCGGTTTTCAAAACTGATCCAGTCACCACTTGCCGTTGGGATCAAATTAACGACTGAAGATGTCGGTCAGGGGTAGTAGTCTGCCTGGTATCACAATGGCAGCCCAATAGCCTCACCTAACCTACTTAGTAAAAAGCAAGGACTTGGATGTTAAGTATAAGCTCTTGGAAATGCACCTCACTTTATAGACTATCCTTTTATCGCTATTGTTGCAATAATGGAATTTGTTATCAAATATACCCGAACAGTGAAGAAAAAAATTAAAACGCCGGATGAGAAAATGTCTGTTAAAGATTTAAGAATAAATCCTAATTAACCGACGCAGCAGCCAAGCTATGAGTTGGAAGAGGATGTCTTCTCCAAGCCAGTTCAGCTTTTGCAATACAAATGACATCAACATCGTTGCGATGTGTGGACGACTGAAGACCAGGCAAAACGATCTGCCGCACACCATCTAGGACAAAACATCACAATCGACAGCTGCAATTGTGACATAGTGAAGTAGTTTGTCTACCTCGGAGCACACGTTAACTCCAAACAACATCCTAGTGGGGATTGCGCTTGGCAACCGATGCTGCTTCGGTTTGTCAAAACAACTGGACTCGAACTGCTCGACTTCTGACTCGAAGGAAATCATGTTCTACAAAACTATTACCCTGCCAGTCCTGCTTTATGAAGCTGAAAGGTGCACGCTAAGCAAGAGAGCTGAGCTAATTCTTTGTTTCGAAGAAAAATGCTACGTCGAATATATGGTTTCGTCTGTGGTGGAGGTTAATAGAGGATGAGACAGAACAGAAAACTATACAAGCTGTACAAGGATGTTGATGTAGTCCTAGTCTGTTGACTTCCACGCCATCTTAAATTAACTAGACTTGAGAGCGCCATCATCGAAACATTTCCAAGAAAGAAGTGCCTTGTTGCGCCAAACTAAAACTAATCAAAACTAATTTTTACTTTACTTACGCAGCAGGTACTATGTACTTACATCTTAAGTCCTTTAACCCCTCGGGGAGCATAGGGCGTCAACCACGGTTGGACGGTAAACGGGTCTAACAAAGGCCTCGTAGGGGTAGCATCTCCCGACAAGTGCTGGTCCGCCAAGTAACGTGAAAAAGCCACTACAGACGTAATCCTAGTAGCTCTGTTGGTAAGCCCTACTCCCACCTCGTCGTGGTGCCGTCTGGGAATTTATCCTAGAATGGCCAACAGGAGAGGACGAATGGTGATCTTCCTTCGCCAAAAAACAGGTTCAGTGTCGGTTGGTCTTGGTAAAAAATAAGAATTTCTCCGAAAGGAAACCAACGCCTCGGATACGGACGGAAAATTTGATGACGGGCAGCAGGTAGGTCTCATAAAATGTGGGCTGGTTAGCTTGGGGCAACAAATTATACTGAATTCTGATAACAAAAAACATCTAGAAGAACATTTAAGGCACATTTCCCGAATAGAGCATTTGAGGACACTTTTAAACGTCTACTCTAAAGTCAGAATTAAAAAGGAAGTGATAAGCCTAAGTTCTTCAAGCAAAAGAGAAAGGTATAGCTTTCCCAATTACTTACACTGGCGCACGATGAATTTGTTTTTTGCAAAACGTTGAGACAATTGAGTTGCCGCTTAACACGATAAAAGTAAAATAAACATGCATACCGTTATCTTCCGAAACGCATATCTCACACATTTGAATCACATTGGTGATCGGATGACTCTTGTTGCTCGTTAGGACGACATGAGGATTTTGCGAATTTCTTGCCCGACATCGTCGTCTCAGACGCTCTGGGCAAACATTCCTCGTATGGAGCAAACAAAAGCCACAAGTAACAGTTTGCTGTGGCTTATGGCATGGCGGCATCGTCTAACTTTATTTCTTTCACAATGAAAATGGGGACACCGTTACGTCAATTGTTTCTGGGATACACTCAGGGCTCAACAACATCCATAGATCCAATATGTGGTTCCAACAAGACGTCACTACTTGACAAACATGTGTCGCAACACTCGCAGATGTGAAGGAGAAGTGTGAGGACTGGGGCATGTCTCTGCGTTCCTTCATCAATTGATTATGCAACTTGACAACACTCGAATATAGCCTCTGAGTCTGCGTCATGCCCTAAATTTAACAAGTAACCACAAGACAAGCTCGAGGTAAACATTTCGAGGCGCTATTGCCGGAATACCGACTCTGCCAAGTCGGGCGTGGGACTGATCCCACACTGGAATCGCTCGCGTCCAAAGAGCCGAAGTACTTGAGTGATAATTAAGAAAAACTACACCAGTTCCGTGAAGGCACAAGACACACATGACATTATTAAGTTAGGAGATGGGAATGATGCTCAACGTCATCGGAAATCAGAGTAATTTTCGTCTTGTTGGCCCAGTGGCGGAGGTCTGAGGGCGGAAAGTGCTAAAATCACGGATCCGTGAAGTTCGTTCCAATTTTGGTAAGCAAAACCCACTGTCTGTCTTGGTCCGCAAAGCTTAGTCGAAATAGTGCCTGAATTGCCCCTCTCATTGCCTACTTTCTTGTTCAAACTCCCTTATGGTGGAACAAATGATGCATGAGTAGACGAACAGATCTATGGTTGCACACTCAGATATAGGCGAGCCTCATGCCAGTTGGTATTCGCCATTGGCGTCAAGCTTGCCATATATCACAGCACTTGGGGAGGTTCGTTGAATCAGACCCACCACGCCGACTGTAGCGCCACAAACAGAATCACCATAAATATTCATCAAAAGCGACTTCCACTCGGAAGTTCCGAGTGATGAGAAAATCTATTTCCATTCTTGCCCTGATACTCAATGAATACCGACCTCACTCCCTACGAGTGACAGTTGGGGGATTTCAGGGCTGCGTTGACAGTCAGCTATTTTTAGTCTTTTGGGCTGGATGATGATGCGAACGTTTCAATGATGACTTTACCACGCGATGTTAAGTGATTTTTTCTGTGTCATATCTATGACGATGATATGAGTGACGTTTACTTTTAGCGTACAGTAAGTGACTTAGAGAGGAA